>LOJH01017052.1:0-16399 GCA_001685095.1 Ellobius talpinus
ATTAACCAATGAAAGTAACACATAGACAGATGACCCTCCTCCATCATGTCCTGATATGACTGAAAGGAGAGGCAGCTTTCAGATTAATAAAGTTAAATAATTATCTTCCATCCTTAAAAGGGGGGGGTGTTTCCAAGCAAACCCCTCTTTCATACTTCTTGAAAACAGAGTGGAGTGAGAGATGCAACCTGTGTGTGCTGGGATAGTGAGCTAAGTGCACCCGGGCTGTCGCTCCACCTCTAATACCACTTGGCTGTTTGACCTGCGCTGAGACTCTTCTCCCCTCTAAGGTTAGCAGCTGTCAAGGCTACAGTGAGGACCACAAAGGATAACATTTAGAGAAGGTAGCTGTCCACATCTGCCCTGTGGTAGGTACTAAGTGAGACCATAGCAGTCCGCTGTCCTGCCACATGCAGGCCATTATTCCAGGATCAAGCCCCTTGGTGTGAGAGCAGTATCAGGGTGAGGGTGAAAAACCATCAGGCACCTAGAGCAGCAGCTGGGTAATAAAACTGCAAAGCCCAGAGGGAGACCAGCATGCCATGATTACTGAACGTCAGGGGTGGTCCTCCTGAATCTTTGCAATGCTTCCTGATGCCCCCTAGGAGCTGAACGTTGGACTGGGCACGTCAAGGATGGTCCTCCTGAATCTTTGCGGAATGCTTGTAGTATTCACTTGCTTTCACGAATAAGAAAGCTAGATGGTCAGAGAAATTCTATTAGTTGACCAAGGTCACACGCTAGTGTGACACAAACCATGATATCTTGTGCAGATTGTTCTTCCGACTAGGAATACACTACCAAGTTGCTCCGGGTTTTCTTAGCCTGCTTTAGCTGTTACCTCCTAAGGTTCTGATGAGAACCCATGCGAGTAGCTGCTCATTGCATGTGTGAAACTCGTGGGCAGCGAAAGGCATGGAGCTAGAGTCCAGCCGCATTCCATACTGAAGGACTTTATCCCAGGGTCACCCATGGGCTCAGTGAAAGCTGTGCCTGAAGCTGTAAGGCAGCTCAGCTCCTTGGCCATCCTGCATCTTGCCTTCCATGGCACAGCATTAATCCCCCACAGCCTTACTAATGAATATTCAGCTTTGGGAGCAAGCACAGCTTGCCAGGATAGCCACCAGGAAGCTGACATTTCATCTGCATCTGCTTACTTCTCCATTTGAATGTTTTCCATGGGTACATTTGGGCCAGGCTAAAGCCATTCATTAATTCACTTCTTCAAATATTTGTTGTTTTTGCTGCAAGAGTCCTCCTACCCTTTTGTGATGCTGACACCCAAGCACTGTTTTTCATGGCTTCTGCTATTTGCATTGGAATTTTAAAGTAACAGTGGTGTACTGCAGGCCACCATCTTATGCTCAATTCCTCCCTGGATGCCTGTGCACTAAGTCCCACTCCTCCTGCTTTTGTCCCCTCTCTTTTTTCCTCCTCATTTAATTCTGTCTCCATCCTCTTTATCTCTGAGAGATGCTGCGTGAAATTTGGATGCCTCTACAATGTACCTGTTAATGACAAATTTGAGGACTGAGACAGCATGGGTCGGAATTAGGGTAATTCAGCCCAAGAGGATTCCTCCTGAGCTGAGGCCAACTTCTACATGTGAGCATCCTCTGAAGTGGCAGAGCAGTGTAATGAGCCTTTCTTTGCAGAGAAAGCCCCTTTCTTCCTCCTTTCATTGCTATGAGTCTATCTGGCACCCTGCGGCTCATCTAACCAGGAGCTCCCAGCTCCAATCCTGGACCTGCTAGCTAAAGGGCCAAGGCTATCAAAAGTTTGCTCTCCAAACAGTGTTTGGAGTTAAATGAGAACCCAGATAACACCAGCTGCCCTCTCTCTGGCTTGCTCAGGACTTGTTAAGCCACTACTACATCAGGGACTTGACATATAAACTCTTTTGACCTTTCTTAAGACTATGAGGCACTTCCTGTCCACATTTACATATGTACACCTCTTGCCCCCAATGGTTTTGCTTCTTGAAATTATCCTAAGCAGCCAGATGTTCACAGCTGTGTTTACAAGGATGCTTAGTCCAACATAGTCTATAGCTGAAAATAATCTGAATGCCTATCAATGGGGGATTGATTAAACAAATTATATCTAGACAATGCTCATTAAAAAACATACAGCTGATCTTCATAAATTAGAGGGCATGAGCTCTAGCAGATACTGTGAAGTGAAAAAGACAAGCATATGTTTATAAGTTTTTCTATATATAATAAGCAACTTCAAGCACGGAGGTACATTTGGAGGAAAATTCACTAAAACATGAAAGCAGACATCAGCAAATGAAACTTCAGGCTGTTGCTGACTTCTTATTTTTTAAAAAATGTTGCTGAACTCTAGGGTGACAATGCATGGAAGATAAAGGCTCTGGAGACTTAGAAAATATGTCTATTTCAATTTTTAATGGAAAAGGGGTTAATATGTAAGGTGCTTAAATATCTTACTGATATCTTACAGTAGCCCAAGACAGAAGAGGCTACTGTAAGATATCAGTGGCTGCATTTATACTTAACGATGCACGGATGGAGCTATTCCCTCACAAACAAACTAGAGCAGCGACAAAGAGGTGACCGTCGATCTGAGAAACATTGCATTCTGACAAGAATGGCCTGACACACACATACATAAGCATACATTCTCATTACACAAACATATTCTCAGTCATATGCACATAAACACACTCACAAAGCCCTTAAACATATAGACACACATCCATATGCACACACACAAATATCAACGTACTTGCACTCATGTTCACATATTCTTGCCCATACACACTCAACACAGTTACACTGCATCCTACACATGGTCAGACACACCCAGACACGTACACAAACATGTGCTTGCATGTATGTATACAAATGAACTTACAAATACACATAGTGGAGCATAGGGTGAACAGCAAGCTTGCAGATGTGACTCAGCCGGAAGTCACTCCTCTCTACACATCAACCCATTCATGCTCCACGTCTCTTCTGCAGACTTTGGCAGATCTCTGCTAGCTTCAGGAGCTTGTCTTCAAGCAACAGAGGGAGGGGTGGTTTGGGAGAGGAGAGAGTTATTGCTCCAGTCTAATTAAGCGTGGAGCCCAGAGACAGGCTTAGAGGGCACACTGGAAGACACATTCTGCTGAACCCGGAACCCCTGTTCTCTAGGCATATGCAAACCTGACAAAACATTTCAAAGCAGAGGAGAGCATTAGGAAGGGAGGGAGCTGACAGCTTCGAATAGCATAGTAACAAGAAGACACTAATAAAATGTGTGTTTGTGAGCTGAGCAGTTCCAAAGGAGAGGCCATGAGCTTCAAAGGCATGTTGGCAATGTACAGACTTTGATTTCAATGCATGCTGTCTCCTCCCATCTCAGGAAAAGGAGGGACACTCCTGGGGAGTACTCAGAAAACACACACGCACACACACCCCATAAGGTAGGGTCCCAGTCTCACAGAGAATGCCCTGGGGTTATAACGATAGAAGAGGACGGTGAAGTCACTAAATATCTATGAAAGTAAAGGTAAGGGAGAGGGAGAAAAAGACAGAGAGAAGAAGAGGAAAGCAAGGAAACAGGAGGGGGAGGAATAGGAGGAGGGAAACCTTCCATTTCCTGATCCCTTGATGAAGAGACTCATTCTCTCAGTAAACAACCCCTGCAATTGTTGATACTGTCGGTTCTCTTTTCAAGTTACTAAACACCTACTTTATACCAAATCTGCATGCACTGAAGATCAAAATGAAACAAAGCAAAGCAGTCAAAGACCCTGTCTTCAAACACAGCTTAGCAGAGGAGTCAGACAACGTGATTAGAATATACTGTAAACTCCCCGTAACCAGTGCTGTCCCTCCACTCCCTGGGGAAATTCTTCCTTCAAAAAGAGTTAGTTCACATCTCAGATTTCTTGTCTCTCATCTTCACTTAATGATTCTAATTAGCACTTCTTTGCATTTCCCCCAAACATCCCCTTTTATAACTGCCAGGGCCTCATTTGCCTAGTCCGCTAGTTCCCATGGTCCTGCTCCTTGACCACGTCTTCCTCAAAAGCACAGTCTTCTGGAGACTCCACGGCACCCCACCTCTGTCCCTGCATATTCCCCCATCATCTTGGCTGCATCCTTTGCTGCCCCATTCCCAAAGAATCTGCCTTGCTTCCTTTTGCCACCTGTCCTCTCCCAGGACATCTGTGCTCTGAGTGCCATGTCTTCCTGAGTTCTACAGGGTGAAATTGTAACTCAAGGGAAGTGACTGTATTTGGATGTAGGGTCCTGGGAAGCTTCAAACGCCTTCATGAATGGAACTGATACTTTCATAAGAGAAGCCCAGGACAGACTCACTGTTCTACCATGTGACAACATGGTTAGAAGCCTTACTTCATGAGCTTGAGAGAATGTCCACAATACACTGAATCTGCACTGATCTGGGATATCCTAGGTCTCGGTTCCCTGATGAATAAATAGTTGGCCTTTGTCATTATCCAGTTTATAGCATTGATACTAGAATAAGATGATGCTCTTGTCTGAAATGATTATTAAAAATTCATCTATATGTTGATATTACCAAATGACTGAGTTTGAGATTCACTCAGAAAGCCAATTTTCTAACCAAGTAGGATTATTGAGACCAGATGCACAACTCTGTTCTTATCTCTGAGGAAAGAGTGAGGCCTGGGATACAAATTTGGTAGGTGGTATTCATGCGATGTTGGGCAACTATGCAGCCCAAGAAAAATGTGTTGGAAAAGAAGACAAGAATGCTGAGCCTCAGTCCACAAGAAGGTGGAAGTATCTAAAACGATGGTAAGGAAATCAGGAATGTGCTACCCAAAGATTTCAGAGACATTTATGAGAGTAAACAGCATTCCTGAAAACAGAGCTGGATTGAAAGGGATAGCACCATGAATGCCCGCACTTTTGGCCTTGGAAGAGGTAGTGTGTGAGAGTGACGGGTGTAAAATCCAGACTGTGGTGGGCGGAGGAGAAAGTGGGAAGTGGAGAAGTGGAGACCATTTGCATAGACGTCTCTTTCTGGAAGTCTGGCTGTGAAGGGAAGGCATAAGGTGTTGGCTGTCAGCATCAGAAAGTTCGAGGAGCAGGGAGAGATGAACATATTTGTGGTCTGATGAGACAGATTCGGAAGGTACATAAGACAAAAGGGGGCGATTCTGGTGATATCAAGTTAACAATGGTCAGAAGGCTGAGATAAGTGTTAGGGACAGGCAAATATTTCTTCTCTATGGTGGGATGTGTGTGAGTGGGAACGGTATGTTTGGAAGTTATGCCCTTTCTTGACTAATGGTCTCAAAGTTTTCTCTTTAAAAGGGCAGGGAATTAAGAAAAGATGAGACAGTATTAGATATTTAAACCAGGGCTAAGTAAGAGAGTATGAAAAGTTCATCTCTGGAAAGGGAAAAGGATAAGGACAAAAGAACTAGCCGCCGGTGCTGAGCACTGTTACTGGAGGCCACGGCTGGAACTGTTGCTCACGGATGGAACTCTTAACTTGCTGTGGTATGGATTGTGCAAACTCCATGTGATTGTCTTCAGGTTGGGATAAAGATACTAAATTTGTCAATTCAGGTCTGAGGACGTCAGTAAGACAAGTCGGTCCCTCACCTTTGCATTTCTACAATGTAATGATGTTTGTACCATCAGCTGCTGCATGTTGTGAGTTAGTTATGTGTTAGGTATATCACATGTAGGATCCTTAATTCTCAAGAGAGTTTTGGAAAACTGCTAAGTAGTTTGTCTTTAACCCGGAGGAACCCACATCCCAGAGAGGTGACGCCATTTACCCAAGGTCTCAGAAGCTTGTCTGGCTTTTTTGCTTACTCAATACCTTGTCACGACTTTGAGATATGATATCAGCTTGTTTGCCCTCTGAGTATTCATTTATCTGGCATCAGAAACTCCAGTCTTTGAATCCTTCTTGTGTAATCTTGTTTCCAGTCTTCTCACTCCCTGCCTCACCCTCCAGGTTGTCTGCTTCCTGTTTTTCAACACATGAACACTTTTCCAAGTGGTAATGAGTTTCGTCTGGAAAAGTCAATGCTTCAAGTTAAAAAAAATATTCTTGAGGACACAGTGGAAAGTTTTCTCTAAGGACACCTCCACACATTTCAATCTAGTTTCCTTCCTAAACCAATTTGCCGACTGAGACGTCCTAGGAGTCAAGGACAGCACTCAGTGGAAAGCTGCACCTCCCTGCCTTGTCACAGCCTGAAACTAAGTCACTTGCCCTCCAATGTTTGTCACTTCTATATCATGTCATCTGTTCACCTGCTGATCTCGCCTCTCAAATCTCTGTGCCTCTGTCATTTCCTAACAATCATTTGCTCTTCAAAATTCAAACCTGGTATCAGTTCTTAGAAACTTCCCTTAGTAACCTGGCTACATCAGGTGATCCTTGGAGTTCATGCCTCTTCTATCACAATACAGGATGATGAGGGCTCAGGACTAATGGGCATGCTGATTATAATAGATAAAACATGGCTCAATGGACTTTCTAAATATATCGTTTCTTCTTCTTACGGCCTTCCTTCCTTTCCCAGCTGTGGAAGGGACATGGTGAATAGTGGCATCATAGGGATGTTTCAGAGAAGAAATGTACTGCTCCACATTATTCGATACTCACCACACAACCAGTGGTGGTCAGTCCTGCAATACTTTTCAGAGTACCATAATTAGTTTATGCTTGCATTTTCCATACTAGCTCAACAACACTAGGAAAGTAGGGGTGGAATTTGAACTAGTTCCCTTCTTATTACGTCATGCAGAGTCTAGAACTCAGTAAGTGCTTGTTTATAAATCAGTGAACAAAAAAATAAGTCCTCTCAGGGTACAATATCTATAGAAACACATTGTCTGCAATCACATGTATAATTTATGTTATTCATTAGAATGAAAATAAAAAGTAGACACACATCTTCAGTTGAAGGCTCAGATGCCTCTTCAGGGACTGAATATTTGATAGGTAGATTAATGGATCAACTTCCAAATTCTATACAGAACCATAGACAGTGATATCTGCCTTGCACAAATAAAATTTGGCCCACTCTGAACAGAGATGATTGAGGTCAAGAGGCTAGGCAGTCAAAAGTACAGAAAAACAGAGACAAAATTTTCTGTAGCAACTGAAAAAGCATCAGCACTCACCCTCTACTGATACGTCTGTATTCAACCTTTCCTTTTGTTTATGACTGCTAGTCAGTGTGATAGTTTCAGCGTTCATTCAGACTACTCAGGAAACAGATTAACTATTCACTATCTGAAACAGAGTCCTAGGTTGCCAGTAAGGGTAAGAAGGATGGTGAGAAACAGGATGCGCACATCACAAATCCTCAAGCTGTATAGCAACTGGTTCTAAGCTAAGAGGCCAAGTTTAGGCCAGGTGAAAGCCATTCATCCAGATAAGGCAATGGCTTAGACCTCTAAGTACTGTCATGTTTCCTGCTGCATAGATGATGTTCCCAACCAGAGGTTTAGCGTGAGTTGACATGATCAGCCCCTTTCCCAGGAGTCTCAGTCCTCTCAACAACATGTCTTCGACTCTCTTAACTTATTAGACCCATGTCCCTTAGCCAATACTTCACTTTGGCCTTCCTCTCTAGGACCTTATTCCAGGCATAGAATATTTATGATTTTCCTGGTTTATAGCTTAAGAGGCTTAGCTTCAGTAGGACTTGGTATTCATGTTTGTTAAGTATAAAACCAACAGTTGTTATTTCTTTACAGATGAGTCTATCTTGCTAGTACAAAGATTTCCTAGAAGATTAAAAATAAAAAGCAAGAAGGAGAAGTGAAGGAATCAAAGATGAAGAAATGAAGACGGCTTCCAGCTTTAGGTCCTTCTTTAGCTACCAGTTTGAGATACTGGATCTCGGTTTAGTTTCCTAGATATCTGCCTTAGCGTACCCTGTAAGCCTTGCCATAATGTTTTCATCATAACCAATAGAACTATACATTTTGTTTTATATCCTGGCCTTTGGTTAGTAGAGTTTACTTGATTCCTACCCACATTCCAGATTCAAAACCTGATCTAACATATACCCAAACACTACCTTTATATCTCAGTGGGGGCAGCAAGGTGGGTCCTGTGTTAGAATTCCCAACCTGATATCTAACATATACCCAAACACCACCTTTACATCTTGGGGAAAGGTGGGTCCTGTGTTAGAATTCCCAACCTGATATCTAACATATACCCAAACATCATCTATGCATCTCCGGGTTGGAGAGGTGAGTCCTGTGTTAGAATTCCCAACCTGATACCAAAAAGATTTTCCTTTTCTTGACATTTCCATTTATCAGCTTAAATTTCTACCAAAGCCTTACCCTAGAGGCCTATGGGTTATAAGGAGAGAATGTCATATTTGATTGGCTGTGGGGTGGGGTGGGGAATGAGGGGCTATAAGGAAGTTGGGACTACTAAAAAGTGCAACCTAATAGCAGATAGTCAGGTGGGGCCATGAGTGACTAGTTTTGAATACATTCAGTAAAGAACCAAAGATTGAGGTGAGGAAGAGGAGAAAACATACAATGAGTGTAATCCTTAAAGAAGCAATGCAAGTCACATGTCCACCTTAATGGTGCTCAACTATTTTCATGTCTCCACCTTTCTTTGCAGTAGGAGCCGCTATCCTCTGTTTTACTTCTGAGAATTCTTAAACTCAAGAAATCTGAGTTTCATTATCACCAAGTATGTGAAGAGTCGAACATGGAACAGAATCAGCTCTATTTAAGTGTGAAGGTTTCCTCTCACCTTTAGACCAAATCGCTGGCCTCCAGAGACCTAAGGTGTCCCCACCATTCTAAGTCATGTGTTGCCCCTGACTAGCCCTATATTTGAGAACACTTATCTTTCATTGTTCATTGTTCTTATTTGGTTCCTTTGTATCAAGTTGTAGAATCATAAGATATTCCAATCTTAAGTACATTAGTAATCTGTACTGATGTGCTAATTAGAAATTCAAAGCCTGTAGTTGAGTGTTTTGCAGATATCTTTGCTTCATTAATACAAGAATCCATATTTTTAATTCTTATATATGAAACAGACACTGAAGCCTCTCTGTAATCCTTGGCTGCATCTCTCCAGGGGACTCTTGTGATCTTGTGAAGAGCCTATGCCCCCCTAAGATACACAATTTGATTTAATCTGGAGCCTCAATTGTGGGTGAGAAAGCTCAAGACCAGGGTCAAGAAGGGATTTTCTCAAGGTTACCCAATGACCTTGAGGCAGACCAGAGATAAGAATCTGTATTTTATGTCCTCTAGTTTATACAAAGACCAAGCCATATGCATTAGGAAGAGAAGGCATATCCAGACAAGCTGTTTGGAAATTGTTCTTCTGGCAAAGAATAGTAAACATTAATACTTACAGTGTTTAACATTTACTAAGTACCTGGTACAAAGCTAAGCACAATGCTAAAATCTCTGCTTACATTGTTCCATTTCAGGAAATCATGAGATTAGCGTCTCCTTAGGTTAGGATGATGTGTCTTAATTTCTGAGCATTCAGAGACCAAGCGGGTAGACAGCTTTAGTAGGATTTCATGCTTAGCCACCCTGTTTCAGAGCCTAGCTCTTTGCCAATCTGCTACACTGTCCTCTAAGGAGTGGGAATAATCTGGTGAAGGCTAGGAGCTCATTCAAATTTATTAACATGTCCTTCTCTCCCCTCCTGCCAATCTCCCAGCAAACGCTTTGCACGATCAGACATCTCATTTTCCTCACTGTGACCGCCAATATGCAAGGTCTCGAGCATAAATGCAAACCCCCACCCTTCCTCCAACAAACCTGCACGCACCCATACACACATCACATGCAGGCATGCGCTCATGCATAATGCATGACGTGGCAGTCTCACATCTTGCTAAATTGAGATTCAGCTGGCTGCTGGGTCTGGAGACACCTCAGTGCCTGCGTCATTAGCTGAGCTCTGAAAGCCATCATTACTGCAGCCACTGTGGTTGAGTCACTGAGACCGTGAACAGGTAATAGAATTGTGGGGACACATAATAAAATGGAATGGAATGGGACTCTGTGGAAGGGGGCTATCTGTTATCCAGACCTAAAGGGTGATAGGTAAACGAAGAGCCCCAGGCCCCCTGAGAAGGCAGCTTGGGGGATGAGATGACAGAGTCCCTGAGCAGAGGATTATAAACAGCCTAATTATAACCTCCATAGTGTGAGGTTTCAAAGGAAAGGCAGGGGAAAAAATCAATGCAATTCATTTAATGTGGACCCATTCTTTATGTTTGTTGTTCTACAGCAGTTGAATGAGATACCCCTATAGGCGCACACATCTTTCCTCCTCCAGGTGTCTTCACCCACAAGAACAAAGGATGAGAAAAAGACTTGGAAAGATAGTCAGACCTTTAGGCATGTCTGTCCCTAAAATCTTAGAGGAGGAAGAGAGAACAGAGGAATCCAGGGCTGGAGGAGGATTTCACATCTCATCATTTATGACATAGCAGAAGACCCTGGTGCTACATGTGATTGTCTGTGTGATGGCTATGGGAAGGTCCCTGAGGACAACTAAGTATGTACTGAAACCTGATCCCTGTTCTCACTGGACAACCAATAGCACAAATATTGTATGTACTTTTACACAATTAACATGAAGAGGTCACGCAACACAGCATATTTCACTGGACAGGCAACCCAAAATCTGCATTCCATGGGATTCCCCCTCTATCTGGCCCTTTGTCCATCTCCTCTCTAGATATAGTCCCTCAGTGCAAGCGGATGATAGTCAGATACAAAGAAAGGGGGCAACCCTTAGAAAGGCAAGAATTTCCCACCCAGCACAAGTCTGGGGATATGAAGTATTTGCCCCTTGAGGCTTACTTACATTTTATAGACAAAGGCTCAGAGACATGTAGTTACCTGCTCCTGGTGGCATAAGCGCTTGCATGGAGAAGCTTAGACTGAGATCTCAGCACACCCAGGCTCTCAAAAATTATATGTCCTGCCCTCATGTAGATGAGTCCCTTCTCATCTGTGTGGTTTCTACTTTTAGTTTCCTGTGCTTCTTCTATGTATAAAAGGTCTCCTTTACTGTGGCTTTGTGGGGAGGGCAGAGGTGTTTTCCACATCAAGCAACGGGGACTGTTGCCTGCTAGGAGCTGACTCATCTGAGCAGTAGGGATGCAGCTCAGAAAGTGGCCCAGTACAGAACTCATCTTTTAAGAAGGTTAATGAGAGGTAATCCTGAAAATCACTGTCCAGTAAGCCTGCTGTCAATATTTAGTAAAAATAATTGAATGAATGTGCCCAGAACAAAACCCACGATAATGGAATACTGAGCTATAAGGAACACTAGTGTTTCATGCAGAACAAATCACCCTGGACAACTTGATAGTTTTTCCTGAAAAAAATGACAAAATTACAGAATTAATGGATGTAAGAGATTTAGTCAAGGTTATAGATCTGAGCTCCTGCAGAGTGTTGAAAATCTTGCACGAGATGTCCAAGTTTTTCTCACAATTCAAATCACCTCTGATTCAAGTAGCACCCTATGGATCAGTGTCATGGAATCTAGTTGTAGAATAGAGCCATCAGATGCTGACACATGATATTGTTCCAAGGTCAGAATCAGCAATGCCTGGCAACATTGGGAGTCTAACAGTGGATATGAGACCTATGGGACTCGAAGCAAGAAATGGACATCTATAAAGCAGAAGAAGATACTGGGATAGTGGGGGGAAGGAAACTTTTACAAGCAATTTATTCATCATCATTTTGCCATGGTCAAGTTGTCAACATTTTATCCTTTCCATCAGTAAGTCCTCATAAGTAAATTTATAAGCAATGCAGTGTCAAGGACGTTTTCCACATTTGAAAAGAAGACATTCCCATGAGTTCTGCAGGACAAATAATAAAAGCTGAGAGAAAGAAATTGGGGTTCAACCTGAAGATCCAAAAAGCAAAGCAGCCAGCCACTGGCTCATACCTCGACCTGAGTCTGAAATGGTGATCCTGCCTCCAGGAATCTCAGGATGAGACTGTGTCTAAGAACTTTCGCCTCCTGTTTTATATTCCTCTCTAGTTCTGGGATTAAAGGTGTTCACCACTGGGATTAAAGGCATGTACCATTCAGTTTCTATGGCAACTATTGTGGCTACTGGGATTAAAGGTGTGTGTTACCACTGCCTGGTCTGTAAGCCTGACAAGTGGGTCTGCTTTAACTCTCTTATCTTCAGGCAAGCTTTGTTTATTAAAGTACAAATGAAATGCCACTACAGAGTTCTAACCCTAATGTGTCTGATTCTAATAGCTGAAGAACTTTCTTCTACAACCAGAATTCTCGTTTGAAATGGTCACAGAAATGTGTGCACGTGTGGGAGTACAGGGTCTGGGGAGGGTTCAGATCACTATGTTCTACCGGCTAAGCTTCTGACTCAGAAGTTATGAAGGGAACGGGGCCTGAGAATGTGCATTTCTTCAATTTCCAGTCGCTGCTGGTGTGGATAGCCCAACAGTCACATTCTGAGAAACTTGCACTATTCTGGTTCTGCTCATAAGCCAATTTGCATAAGAGCACCTGGAGATCTCATTAAAACAGATTCTGATTTAGTATATTTTCTGGGGAAATGTGGGGAAGGGAGTAACTGCATTTTCCCCAGGTCTCAGATGATGTCCATGCTGAGGAATGAAATCACATCTTGAGTAGCAAACAGCTATGTTATGATTTTCAAACATGGGAAATCTAGGAAGATAGTATTATAATTCAAGAATTTACTTTGGATGCAAGCTGGGGGTGGTGAAACATGCCTCTAACCCTAGTGCTTGGGATGCTAAGGTTAAGGAGCTCAAGGACATTCTCAGCTATACAAAGCATTCACAGCTAGTCTGGACTATGCCTTTGGCTCTGGGATCTAAAAATAGAGGAAACAGACATTAGAACACACACCGGGTTGGGGGAGGCTATAAAAGGGACATAATTCAGAGATTTAATTTCAGTATTTGGGCATATCTTTCTTTTATTAGCTTTGTGTTTGGAGAAAATCCTTTAAACTTATTTTATTATGTGTATGATTACTATTTGATTTTCTAACTTCCATAGGAAAAATACTCTTAAGGTATTTTGAAATGACTGCTGAAGTTATAGCTACAATACTGACAGCATTCCTTGAATGAAAGTCATGAACAAAACTGTCCTCCGTATGTAGTATTAACTAGCCTCTTCCACCTGATGGCTGTCTATGCATTAAATTTGAAATATAATTAGAGTACCCTCTTTCCTTTCCTCCTTTCCTCCCTCCAGCCTCTCCCATGTCTTTCCTCCTCTAATGCCCCCCACTCTCACAAACTGATGGCCTCTTTTGGGAGTTTTATTGTTACATTCATATGCATAAATATAGACCTTTGACTTGCTGAGCCCATTTAGTACGGCTTGTATGCATATTATTTTGGGGCAGATCACTCTGTATTAGATAACTAATGAAAGGGCTTATCCAGGGGAGAAGCTAATTCTCCCTTTCAGTAGCTATGAGTTGCCTGTAGTTTGTTGACTAGGGGTGAAATCCTGACCTTGAGCTGCATCATCTTGGAGCATTGTGCAAACTCAAAAATGAGAAAGTAGAGAGATTAATATATATTGTTAGATATAGTCAGAACTAAATGGATTTCTGTTGTGATTACTTCTCTATACTAACACAAGCATCACTTAGACTTTATATATAAGAATCCAGCAATGCAAGGAGCTGTGGAATTATATCCCAGATAGTTTCCCAATCTCTGTACATTTCTACTGTTCTCCTCACTGTCTTGCTGTGTTCTGATGTGTCCCACATTTCTTGTGATGGAATCTCAAGTCCCAGGCAACAATGTGTGGAGGTGGTGCCTCTGAGAGATGTTCTGATCATGATGCTCTGCTCCTATGAATGAGCAGGTGTCCACAGGAACATGCTGGTCCCTCGCCTTCCTTCAGTTTCTTCTTCCACATGGGGACACAGCTTTCTTTTCTTTCATATGATGCAGAAATTGCTGTAGTACTCCAGGGAGATATCAAACCTTTCCCTAGACACAGTCTATCAGGGTTTAGATGGTAGAGTGGAGAGCCGTGGTAAACATAGGAATGCTCTTGACAAAGTATCATGTCTCTGTTAGCATAACAAAGGAACACCTCTGTACTCATCTTCTGTGTTTTCAAGGATCACTTCTTGGCCTTTTTCCTTGTGTGCCTCTCCTACCCTCATGTCCCAAACAATAGATAATTCTAAATGTTAACATATTTATTAATGTTCTTAAATTATAGAAAAGCCATAACCATTTTTTGCAATAACTGTGCTTCTTATGGTCATAAAAATTCCCTATAATATATACCATTAATGGCTCCATGTAGCCAATATCACTTCCAGGGTCTTCCCATTTCTTTCTGGGTTAATAATTTATTAATTCATTTGACTTTTAACTCAATTATGCTTTATCAATACATTCCTGGGACCATTCCTTCATGCATTTGTTACCACATATTTATCATATATTCATGCATACATAGTCATCCAGTGAATATCTGATTCTGGTTTTCATTCATATATCAACTCTCAGTCACATGCTCATTCATCACATTGAAAAGCAGTGCTCACAGGGTGCTTTGTCTCAGACAGAATTTAGAATATGTGTTGGAGGTCATGGGGATATACAGCAGGTGACAACTCATGTTCAGATGTGAACCCACTTAGATGGAGGAAAATTTTATCCAGGAAAGGCCTGTGGGACCACTGACTCTGGAAACTGTTGCTCCTGTCTGTAATTTCACACATGCAAAAATAGCTTGGTGTCTCCTCAGTACCTGCATTGCAGTGTGTAATCTCATGCGATATCTATATGTAATCTCATGTGATGTGTATATGTAATCTCATGCTTTCATGTCAATTTTATAGGAACATATATCCGTGGGTGGTCAGGAAGATTGTTTCTCATTAATCTGTATAATTTTGATATATAGAAAACTTACTAGGATATGCTTCATCACTAGATCTATTGTTCCAGAAGGACTCGAAGATAATTAAAAACCTGCTTTTTTTCACTCAAACTATACACAATTAGCTCATTTTTACCTCAGAGAAAGTTCAAACTAGATTGAATGTTTCTGTAAATGGATCATAAATTAAAAATTTATAGACATGCACAATGTCAGAGTTAGTTATAGATGTCTAACCCAGTTTATTCATGCAAAGCAACCTAAGCACTCATGCCAATTCTTCACTTGACAAGTCTGACTGATAAAGACCCATGTCTCGCAGCTTGTCTCACTGGGCACTGTGCTCTCAGCCTCTGGTCACAGTCTTACACCAGTAGCCTCGAACCCTTACATTGCTATGGTAAACAGTCCTTGTGCCATGACCAATGAGATATAATTCTTGTAAATTTTTTCTTATTGCCTCAAGCCTTTTGTTAAAAATGTATTTTAAGCTAGGTGAACAATGAAGCAAAAAAGAACTAAAATAGAGAATTGGAACTAAAGATATTAGAGAAAATTAGGGCAAGGAAAATAAAGCTGCACAATAATAAAAGAAAACTACCCTCAAATCATATATGCAAATCTTTAGGCCTCAGATAGAAAGCCCTGAAGTTTAGTTTTGCTACACTATGGAGCTTTTCTTAGAACCCTGGGAGTAGCCATGAGAACAGGATTCTAAGGCTACTAATAAATATGGCCTCAAATATTCTTGAGAAACTCACAAACCCAGTGAGGAAAAGAAATGAATGTGAAGAGCCAGGGTAGAGCAGAGAAGGATGCAAGATTGGGAAGAGTAGGCGGTAACCACTGCACATTCAGTTCTTTACCTGCATTATCTAATTCAAACACCCCCATTCCTTTAATAGCAATTACATAAAGTTTGTTTATCAAATAGATGTGGTTAGGATTTACACTTTATCATTCTGTTTGATAATCTCTTAACCACTCTTTGGTAACTGAATTTCACTGGTATGTCTGAGCTTTCACTAGCATTTCCTGAGGAATGATATGGGGGAAGTCAAACTAGGAAGGTGTGAGTTACAATTGAAAGTGAGGAAAAATGCATTTTTATCAAGCAGTCAGGTCTTTCTTGGGTGAAGAGATGGCTGTACCTGAAAAAGGAATTATTGAGCTCCCAAGAAAGTGTCAAAAGTTGCCAGGGAGTAGTGATACATACCTTTAATCCCAGCCCTTTGGGAGGCAGAGGCAGGTGAATTTCTGTGAGTTCAAGGGTAACCTGGTCTATAGAATGAGTTCCAGGACAGCCAATAATGCACAGAGAAACGCTGTCTCAAAACAAAACAAAATGAAACAAAGAGTCAGAAGTGTCACGAGTATAGGCAGATATCCATTATATGTTTATTCCTGTCTTTTTTACTTTAAAAAAATATTTATTTATTTATTATGTATGCAATATTCTGTCTGTGTGTAT
>LOJH01017053.1:1067-22485 GCA_001685095.1 Ellobius talpinus
ATATGTGAAATGTCTTGACTTTTCCAGAAGGTGTTTGCTTTAAATTGTTTCCTTGGGCTTGGAACATACCGCAGAAGTGTGCCTTAATCAGAGAAATCCATTGATCAGGGCTTCTACCCTGCCCATCTTAATTTAGAGTGCTCCTGCCCAATGGCCAGCTGAGGGACAGAGACGACAGCCATCCTAGATTGCTGCCTCCCTCCAGAGTCAATCGTGCCAAGGAGAAATCATAATCCCATCCAAAAGGCCTTCAGATTAGAAACCTAAGCTACGAGCCAGAAAGAAAGCACTTAAGATACCATCTATGATGTTGAAAAAAAACAACTTTTAGAGTGAAGAATATATTTATTCTTCTGTTTCTTTAGCAGAAGAGCCATCCCTTACCCCATTCTACAAAGCCTGAGTTGATGAGCCATCTTTCTTTCTGTGGGCTTTGGCTCTGCTCTGTAAGCACTCAGAGCCTTTTCCACGAGCCTGGAATGCTGTGATCTGCACACAGATGGCTTCCAGTCATCCTGTAATCTCTGCTCGAATAACCCCCTCAGAGACACCTCCCTTGACCACCCCATCTTAAAGAGCCCCAACTCCCACTTTCTTGCAAGTTAACATTATCAGAAGTTATCTAGTTTATTCTCTTTTGTGTCGTCCATGTTCCTCTCTACTTGGCAAAGTGTTTCACCAGAGCCAGGTCCTGACTTCTGTGCATCACCATGTTCTGAATACACGCCTCATGGTAAGTCTTCAGCAACAAGTTGTTGGATGGAGGAACAAATGATAGAGGTGCTTACATGTTTGTGTGCTTAGAAGCAGAGTTTTAAAAATCAGGAGGCAGTCTTTCTCAGCTACCTGCCCTATCAGCCTCCATGTGGATAACAGCTTCCATCCCAGCAAAGCACTTGGAAGGGGAAGGGAGATGCAGGAACCAGTGGTTATTGCTCCCTGGAGCCTCACTATACACCTCTATGCCATACTCCCATCCTGCCTTTTGTGTGTGAGGAGCTTGGAGCACATAGGCCAACGGCTGGAACAGCCTTTGTCCTGCCTGCAGGGGTCAGTTTGCTCCAGCCCTGGGGGAGGAACACCATGTTAACCATGGTGCATAATCATTTCCCACTTCCTTCACTTTCTCCAGCTGGGCCCACTTATTCCTTGTCCCTGTCTCCATTGGGAACCTGACTCTAGGAACCAAAAGGCTTTGAAGGCAAGGTTTATCCCCAACGGTGAGCTGTACGGATGCACTGATGAGGGGCTGTGCAGCTGAGGCCAAGTTCCTCAGATACCTCGTCTCTCAGAAACCTCACATCTTCTCCACGGCAATGATCCTTGTACACACATCTCAGATGAGAAACCAAAGCTCCGAGACTTAACCTTCCTGATGCCACAACAGCAGAGTAGACCATACGCAACATTTAAGTCTAGGTCAGCCTGGTTCTAAATGCTTTCAGCCTTCATTACCACCAAATGAGTAGCTCTATATACCCGGTTTTGTTTTGGTCTTTGCCGCTTCCTCTCACTTTAACTGAGTAACTGGTTTCTGTTCTCTTTCATTATTGTATGGAAGATAAATATCTAAGTGTATTAATCTAATTTTCTGTAGATAGCCACCATGAAATCCAAGGAAATGAGGTGATCTCTGTGCATTTTTAACTTTTATCAAGGGAATTGAGAAAATACGTTTTTGCCTGTCGGCTTTCTAAAATTCTCGCATGCCTGTCCCAGATACCCCCACCCGACTCTCCAGCCAACTGGCTCCATAAGGCAAACAGCAGCTTCTAGCTGCTCCACACTTTCTATACTGTGCTGCCCCCTAGTGGTGAAAGTCAACTCAGCTTTCCCAGCATACATAACTCCAAAAGTGCAGGTGTTGGCCCGGTCCAGGTACACTAATTGGACAGTTCAAAATAACTAACCGGCACTTATAGAATGACACAGATTCTCTCTCTGCCCAACTACCCGGGGCTGTGATGTGGATTCAAAACTACTGTGAGACATTTCCAAATGAAACAGGCTCCATTCCACCTGTTATCATCTTCCTATAGACCAGAAATAAAGCGATGGCTGTAAGGTGTGAAAAAAGGCTGAGACCACGTCACCAAATGATACATGGCTCACAGTCAGCTGTCACAGGCAGAGCCTACTGTCTCCCATATCAGAGGGAGTGAAAATCAGCCAGCGCTGTTGCTGTGACACTAGCTATAATGTGCACCGCAGTCCCTTCTGAGGAACCCTAGCCTCTTTTATTTGTTTTAATTCAAATGAGAAAGTAGGGACTTTAGAGGAAAAGGGGAGGGGCCAGGAAGGACTCTCCAGAAAGTGTGTTGACTAGAAGTACAGGTCACAGTCGCGTGGAGTCGCTTGTTTATTGCAGCTCATTTTGGAACTTATTCGTGAGAAATTGTTATCAAACTCAGAAGTCACATCAGCATGAGATTCTGAGGTTGGCCATGCTGCCTCGATCCGCCCGCCCTTCAGCTTTTCCTTCGCTGAATCGGCAGCTGTTCTAAGCCCTCACAGAAGTGACGAGACCAGCCCAGTGCACTGGACCAGACCATAGAGCTTGCAAAAAATCGGGCAAGGGTGACTTTCTGTTTGATTTGCTTGCAAAACCACAAACCGTGTGAAGGTCTTAGACAACGCAAGCAGTGTAAAGCTAGATGCTGACCGCTGAGGCCTCGCATGTCCATCCCCAGAGAGCATCCAGTTCAACAGCCGGTCCACCCCACAGAGGTGATATACCACCCAGGAAGACGGAGCCAGACTCCGGTGACAAGGAGCTCCGTGGACCACCTGGGAATCTTGAATTGGAGTAAAATAAAAGGGCTGAGGGAGAATCTGAGGCTGTCTCTCTCAGAGAGGTTAAATGTGCTTCCACTCAAGGGGATTTGTGTGAATGAGGCAGTGAACGGATGAGGGATGGTCCCAGGAGAACAAGAGTTACCACATATTTTCTAATCTAAAAGTGCCCTGAACCCACAGAAGGATGCAGCTTCCTTTGCTGCCTCCAGGTAGTCACATGGCATAGTGCCAGTCAACAAGGAAAAATGGAAATCCCCAGAGTTTTCCCAGCTGAAAAGATAGTGTGTCCTTAGGAAGAAGGGACAATCTTCAACTTTCTCTCATCCTTCTTTTCCATGGCTGGAACACAAACTGGAAGCCTGGAGGCACTAAGTCATGACTGTAGGCAGCAAGCATGGAAATGAAGGCTTATGTTAAAGATGGTGGTGGTGGGTGTCACCGTGCATTGTTGAGCCCAGAGGGCAGCCTTGCCTTGGGTATCCATCCATCCTACAACTTTTATGACACAAACCCTAATATGTAAGCCTTTTTGTATAAATTGTCTTAGCTTGAGCTGCAATAACAAACTACTGTACATCAAGTGTCTTAAGCAACAGAACTTCCTTCCTCTCCATGAAGGCTAGATGTCTAAGGTAGGTGCTAGCAGATTCTCTTCCTGGTGAGGCCTTCCTTGCTGACCTGAAGACAGCTGTCTCCTCACAGTGAGTGGATGACCTATCCTGAATGCATGTATCTGTTGAAGAGGTCTCTTGGGTCTACAAAGACACAGGTTTAGTAATATGGATGCGACCTTCATGGCCTTAATGCCTTCCAAAATGTCCCATTTTCGAATAGCATCACACTGGGGCCAGGGCTTTGAGGGATGGTCAGACGTACGTAAGCATAGTACGTACACAGCTACAAATCAGTAAGTCTGAGTTAGATCAGCAGTTAAGAGCATTTGTTGCTCTTGCAGGGATCCTGGGTTCAAGTCTCAGCACCTATACAGTGAATCACAAATATTTGAAGCTCCTGTCCCGGGAAATTCGATATCCTCTTCTGAACTCGGAGGGCACCTACCTGCTAGACACACAAACATATAGGTAAAATGTACACCTAAAATAAAAAAGTCTTTTTAAGAAAGAATTTTTATCATTTTCCTTTAGCCATATTGTACGGACACATGGCGGGCTTGGAAGTGTCCTATAAGCCGTAGCATAGAAAGCATAACATAGAGGTCCATTGGGAAGGCTACCTTGGTCAAGAATCAAGGTGAGCATTTGACCTAGTTGAAACTTTATCAAGATTTATCTTACTAGCCTAAGCCATCTTGAAGAAATAGGAAATAGTTCTATTTTTTAAAGGACTCATAATTAGTTAAGTCATAACTCAACTTTGACTCTGCTGAATTCAGGATGTGAACAATCAAACACTAATTTCTATGTGGCTATCAGCATTAGTGATGCATCTCCCATTTTTAAAAATGTGTTCATATATCTGTTGACAACATAAATGGCCTAACTTCATTGTGATACCCAGACAGCTTCCAACAGCATGCAGTTCTCATGGCATCATCGGAAGAAGAATAAGGAGGAGGCCATTGTGAAGCCATCAGTCTACCCCCACCACTGGCACCTGGTCTCAAGTATGAATATAAACTGTCAAAGAAATGGATCCAAGATGAACACTTGAAAGAGCTACACAGCAGGAATACTTTGTGTTAATTCATCAAGAAAGTGGGTAATATTGAAAGCAAGCTACTCCCATCATAAGGCATACATAGAACTGTCGGCAAGATTCACAATCACAACTACAGGACATAATTATGTCTTGCATAATTATGTGTTTCTATTTTTCTGTTATATAAGTATTTTTATTAAACAAAGCAAAAAACCCTGTAAAAAAATTTCAAAACATTTTACAGGACTCCTGCATTTATTTCATTCATAGCAGTTGTAAAAAGCTCTATATAGTTCCCATCACATCCACAAAATCACACAGAACTCACTGAGCTCAAAACCAAAGGTTTTGTGTTCTCTGGGGGTTTGATCCTTAGTTCGTAAGCTGACACCTTCCTGCCCTTCTATTTGAGGCGCCAGTGTAGTTGATGCAGGGTGATGGTGGTACTGAGTTGTTGAGGGAGACTATATAACCACAGCATCAGAAACCATATCCAAGCAGAGGGTGCGATTGCTGAAGAATGAGACTTAGAAACCTCATCTGATTTCTGAAGTCGTCTTGTTTTCCTTTTTTTCTCTTTTAAAGACAGGGCTTCTCTGTTTAGTCCATTTATTCTGTTTTAAAGAAATTTCAGATTCACAACTAAGAATAAAAACCAATCTATGAAGTATATTTTTCTATATGTATGTTATTTTAATAAAAAGTGTTATAAGAGAAACATGTGAAGTCAAAGTTGTAGATATTTGAGAAATTCATTTCTTTGGAAAATGTCATCTTTGTCTATCCAAATCTTTTCTAATTAAGTCAAATTCATTGGGGTTCATGTGGCCCTGGTGTACAGTTTCAATGTGTTTTCTTTACCTGCTCTGAGGATGACCACACTGGGGAAGTGTTGAGGTTATGATTTTTTATTCCATGCCTGGGAACCACATTGTACTGAACACTCTAGAGAAATAAATCTATAATTTATTCCTGCACATATACCACCTGCAAAATGGAAAACACCACAGTCCCACAGCCCCACCCATGGCTCCTTCCTGGGTTTCAGCACAGTCAACGACTTGGAGAACCAAGGGAACCTGATTTGTGATATATATATAATCATGTGACTTAATCATGGTAACTGAAGGAACTCTTAACACATGTGAAGATCAAGAAGTGTTAGAATAGGGGTCCGAGTTATATTTCACATGAAGTAAAATGTTGGCGAGTCCCAAAGTTCCGCTTCAGAAATCAGTCCTGGGCCTTGTTTCCTCTTTACCCTTATATAGATGTCAGATTTGTGCTTGAACATGACTATAAATGACTATAAATATTTGTTCATAGGCAGGCAAGACAAGGGTTTCTATAATGTTATTAGAGATGCATGTTTAAGGAGTTGCTAGCCAGTAGCTCTGGAGCCGTATAAAACTAGCCTAGCCAATATTTCTCAAAGTGTATTCCACCCCTCTCAGATCAAGCACACAAGAGCCTGTGGCTATTGAAGGCATGGCATCTTCACCAAAAGCAAGCTTCATAATTATTTTTATCTATACTTTGGCTTATGAGCAACAAGGTGTGATCATTTCTCCACTCATTCACTCATTTGTCCATTCATTTGTTCAGTGGATATTTATTTCACTTCTGTTAAACACTAAATAGCACAAAACAGCTTGTTTATTATAGTAACTTCAGAAAACTTAGCAGCCCCACTTTTGCTGAACTGTGTTACATAGTTCCCAGTGTCCCCTGAGACCTTAATAGTTGTTAGAAAATGCTGCCCAGCTCATTCTGTTGACTGAAAGGAAAGCCATCAACAACCTGAGAGATAGAGTGTAGACGATGGCAGCAACTGGAGACTAGGTTTTCATTATCGCTAGGGCTTGCTCAGTGGAAGCCAAACCATCACCATTACCTCCGCTAACTCCATTTTCTGTGCAGAACAACAGGAGGTGGGGCAGGAGGAGGAGCCATACACTGAAATCTCTGACCAGAAGTGAATAGGACTTTATCTCCAGACTACTAGTGAACAGAAAGGTTGCTTGTTTACCACAAATATGAAGTTAAAAAAAAAAGGTGTTAGTCGAAACTCTTGTAGACAATGTCATGGCTGAGGCTGGGGAGATGGCCGGTGGCTAAAGTGCTTTCTGTGCAAGAATGAGGACTTGAATTTGGATCTCAAGAACTCACAGAAGCTTGTGCCCATTACTTCAGGCCTTGGGAAACAGGTGGGTCCCTGGAGGTCACTGGAGCCAGCCCAGCTAAGTCAGTGAGCCACGAGATATGTGATATTATATCTTGATGTGGGAGATCCTTCTGTATATGTGTTGCTTTTATTGGTTGATGAATAAAGCTGTCTTGGCCAATGGCTTAGCAGAGTAAAGCCAGGCAGGAAATATGAACAGAGATATATAGAGAGAGTAGGCTGAGTTAAGGAAATGCCATGTAGCTGCTGAAGAAGACAGTCGCTGGACCCTTACAAATAAGCCACAGCCTCATGCTGATACACAGATTAGTAGAAATGGGTTAATTTCAGATGTAAGAGCTAGCTAAAAGTATGCCTGAGTCATTGGCTAAGCAGTGTTATAATTAATATCGTTTCTTGTGATTATTAGGGTCTGGGCGGTCAGGAAATGAACATACAGTCTCTGTTTGCACTTCTCTTTCTCTTCCTCCTCCTCTTCTCCTTTTGAAAGATAGGAGCTATTTTGAAATCAGGTCTCACTATGTAGCCCTGATTTTGCTTCAGCCTCTCAAGTGCAGGTGCTACAGATATGAGATACTACACCCAGCTTAATTCCCATTTCACCTGTCCGTTCCTGCAGGGAACTTGCTGGTCTGCCAGGCCTAAGAGAGGAGTGACACCTGGCGGCTCTACACCCTTGCTGATGTATCTGAGACATTGTAACAGGGCTTGTCATAAAAGAACAGCTAACTCTGGAGTCCCCAGAGGTAAGGGGCTGGTTCATTACAATACGGAAACCGAGAAATTTAAACAAGGTCAAATTAGAAGCTCAGCGGAGCATGCTGTAGGGAAGATCTAACACCTAGGAAAGTGAAGAAGGGAGAGCTGAATGAGAGCCTTGGCCTCTAGACGACAATTCTGAGCTTCACGTGTGAGGCTCCCCAGCTGACTCCCCAAACTACACACAGCACATCACAGCGTACTGATTTCCACTCCCAGCATTCTTTAAAGGAGGGTACCCGGTCTTCGTGAAAGAGATTCTAGAAGTAGGAAGAGATGGAAAGTGAGGACCAGGCTGAGCCTTCCTCTCCTTCGAACTTCTGTGCTGCGGTGGCAACAGCATATCATACTACATTTGAAAAGAAATCCACGTTTTTAACTGGATTTGACCGTACTCAAGTGATTACAAAACTATGGCACCTGGCCATATGTTTATAATCAAAGTGTGTGGCTGAAGGCAGGTACATGTCACATTCGTTCCAACTTCATTACACATACAGGTATTCTGTGGTTAAACTATGTTTTGTCCTCCAATAAGATGTATTCAAGGTAAACTAGCCCCTACACACAACACACCATTACATTGAAAATGACGGTGACAATCCATGTACTGAAGACTGGGAAGGCTTTTATGTTGTGTTCAACTTGGCATTTCTTTATCTTGGTTTGTGAATGTGTGTATGTGTGTAGGTGTGGGGGGGGAGTGCATGACGTGTGTGTGTGTGTGCTGGTATGGGGGTGTATTTGTGGGGCGTATGGTGTGTGTGTATGAGTATGATTATGATGTGGTGTGTGGGGGTGGGTGCTGTGTGTGCTGTGTGTGCTGCGTGTGTGTGTCCTGATCTCTCTTACAGGATACTAACTTTCCACAGTTTGAGAAATAAGTGCTGGGAAAACTGCTACTTTGTAGATTATAAAATGTAGTTCCATGAGGTCATGGATCAAAGAGATTACCTGTAATATATGATCTTAATATTTTATTAGTGTGCTCTCATTGTAGTCAGTAAAGGTAACTTTGAAAGGACTGTCATCCACAAAACAACAATAACTAATCTTTATTGTTGCCTCACGTCTTCTGGAGACTTTTCTAAGCATTTTACAGGTATTACCACATTTCTCTTCCCAGGAGCTTTCCAAAGTACACAATCATTCATCTCCCCAGATTATAGCTGAAAGGATAAAAGCCTGGGCCACTAGTGGAGACCCCTGAGTCCATGACTGTCAGAGTCCGGGGCCGTTGGCATATGTGGATCTGCATTCGTATGGGAAATTATCCAAACTGTGATTCTAATGTTACTCGTAGCTGCGCTGAATAATCAGTCAAAGCTGTGAGTCTTGCAGCAACTAAAATAATTCTGCCTTTTTTAACCTGCACTTGCAGGTTAAATAACAATGTCAGGGTCTGCGTAGTGAGTGTACTAATGATCTGAAATTGATATGAACTACAAGAGAAAGGACACGGGGAGGGTGAACAGCTGGATGCCGAGGAAATGTTCAGGTTCCTCTGGGTGGTACATTATACGAGTCTCTAGAGTGTGCCTGAGGGAGCGGGAGTGGGGGCGAGAGAATATTTATCTTCACTATACCCCGAGTATGAGAAAATTGGTTGCAGATGGCTCACAGCTGTAAGGAATACCTTTGTTTCATTTGAAACTTGCTATAAATCTCTTCCTTAAACTACCTGCTCCAATGACTTTTAATTTAAAGGCTGTTGGGTAAGCCCCTGTCTCTGACCCCCATATATCATCATAAAGGTGGTGGGGTGGCTTGGGCAAGAAACCCCTGGGAAAGTTCCTGGATTTATTGAAAGTTAGGGTTGCTTCGGGCAATTTGGAGAGCTTGAGTAAAGACTTTCTACTGATTATCAACATCGCAAGATGAAATCAGTTTTTACAAGAAGAAGGTTTAAGGGAAATGAATCCCCTTTAGCTTGCTATTTTTCTGGGGGAAAGGTGCTATGTTAGAATTAGTGGGTTTTATTTTGACCATGTTTTAGAAAATGGAAATAATATTCTGTAAGTTGGGCTTGGATTAAAAAGACAGTGGTTGGGGAGTTGGTTCCCCTTTTATTTTCTCTAGAAAGTTAGCAGTGGCTGGATCAAGGACCAATGGTCTACTTGGTGAGGAGGCTAAGCTGACTAAAATACGTGCTTGGTTCCATGACGTTCAAATCAATGTATGCCATCTTTGGAAAGAAAAGTTTTCTGTAACTGTGTGTTTGTTCCGTGCAAGTTTTCTCTAGTTCTACAAAGTAACTTTATATTATTTAAAGAGCTTTTCCTAAATATTGAAAGTTACACCAACTTCTATATCACTGTTTTTCTTTCTCACTTATTGAAGGCTCAAGCATCATCAGACCCTAAGTCTTTGAAAGGTGAAAGTTCAGTTCTTGGCAGTATGCTCTTCTAACTCCTTGGAAGTCCTGA
Organism: Ellobius talpinus; assembly: GCA_001685095.1. Classification (NCBI taxonomy): domain Eukaryota; kingdom Metazoa; phylum Chordata; class Mammalia; order Rodentia; family Cricetidae; genus Ellobius; species Ellobius talpinus. The sequence goes on from LOJH01017053.1 coordinate 10,893, forward strand.
GGATATTTGTGCTGCCCTGTTATGCTTTAGTGAATGTTCATTTTGCTCTAGGCCCAGGCTGCCAGCAGAGCCCAGTCAGATCTCACTGCGTGTTCCAGGATCCCTCAGAAGATTTGCAAGACACAGTGGATGAAGAGCTAAGGAAGACCCAAGGGAAGGCAGCTAAGTGTGTGTAGTGCTTATAAGTGCTGTAGGATTCAACTATTCACGTTTGTGTTTTAGCTTTTGATAGACAGGAGATATTTGACAAGATGGCGGGGGTGTGAGCTCAAGGCCTAGCTAAGCAATGCAGGGGAGTTGCCAAAACTGGACTTCCACTATGATCAATAATCAGGCTTGTGTTTTCATCATTCAGTCCATTCTCAGAAATGATACTGTTGAAAACTCTGCAAAAAATTCCAACTAAGGCATTTCTACTCTCACCAACGTTACTGTGTAGTCAGAGGACACATTGACCATCGGTGACAAGCCCACTGTGTAGACATGCAATAGAGGACACAATGACCACTGGCGACAAGCCCACTGTGTAGACATGAGACAGATATGTTACTTTATAACTTCCAAGTGGCTTCACACTTAGGAGTTTACAGTGATGGTTTCATACATGTATTCAAGGTAATAAAATCAAGGAGTAAAGTTCAAAAAGGGAAAACCCAGATGGTCTGAAATCTTTCTACATAAAAATAAATCTTTTTCTACAATTGAATAAATATTTCTCAAATACTCTTCCCATAGATAAATAAAACAAATGGAAAAAGAGACTTGGAGAAACGGGAGCTGGTACAAGGATCATACAGCCACAAACAGTACTCGTGCCCGCAACTTTGGGGCTGCTCTTGGGATATAGAATAATTGTATGTATTTTATGTTTATAACTTAAATCTTATTCCCAAGTTATCCCAAACACTTTTTTTTAACCTTGCTCCCCACTAGTGTATTTTAGCACATTCTGTTAACAAGTTCCACATTTTCCTGGGTTCCAGCTTTGCCCTTGATGACTGACCACCACCTTGGCTTGGCAGACCAGCCCATCCTGAGCAGAAGCGCTCACCTGCTCTCCAGGGCGGTGACAAAAAGCTGAGGCTTGGGGGAAAAGAGAAGGAGGTGATTTAATGGGGGGATGCATACATCCATAAAATTTTCAAACAATAAATTAAAACAACAAAACCCCAACACCACCTGAGGACCCATGCCTTTCTTTTGCCGCTTGGCCTGTGTTGTTTTTTGTTGTTTGGTTTGGGATGGGTGCTTTGTATTGTTGTTCTGCTTTCCCTGACCCCTGGGGTCTTCCACCCACTGAGGGGACAATGAAGATGCTTAATCAACAGGTCCCAGGTCACACAGCTGGAATCTGCACTTCCTAGAAACTCAGTGACTGATTTGCTGTTACTTGCTGCAAGGCTGATGAGAGAGAGGACTGGATAAGGAAGATGCTGAGCTGACAGAGGAGGACTCATCAATGTAAGTGTAGGGACACCTCAGGACAGGCTAGGAGCTTAGTGGTGCCCTATAGAAACTCGCTTGACAACTCCAGCACATCCATGAACAGCTCTATGCAAATTCCAATTAAATGAGCACCAGTGATGATGAAGTGTAGTCTTTATAGGGAGCTAGCATTTGTGCCCTTGGATTTAAACGGGATGAAAATGAAAATGAAAATCGAAAAGATAAAACTGGGAGCTGGGTGCAGATTGACTAATGGGCAAGAGAAGAAAAATAGTTACAAGGTCCCTCTAGAGAAAATATAGTAAATGAGAAGGAATAAATGCCACATGAAGAGGTCTTTGTTAATTGAGTATCATAAACCTGCTGAAAAATCCTGTTTACGTGAAAGACAGCAAAACCTTGGGGGAACGTGATCCATAATTGAGACCATATGCATTCTCTTATTCTGTTTGGGCGTTAGGGGACTGAAACGTGTGCTTACTATCAAGATAATCTCAGGAGAGCTTTCTCTGTTAGGTAACACAAAGCAGTTCTGTGTCCTCTATAGATGAAGCTGTGTTTTGTTTGTTGTTAAACTTAGGCAGAGAGAAGCCCATGCTGACTTCATAGCTTTGACTCCATGTGTGTGTGTTCACAGGTACACTTGGGCACACTCAGGTTGAGACAGTCTTTCAGAACACACAAGGAATACTCCAGGAGTATTGCCCACACCCTGAAGCAAGGGCTCTGCCCCCACCCTGGAGACAAATCCAAAGGAACCCTTCCTCTGCCTTCTGATAAGGAACAGCACTTCTGCCCTCACGACCCCCGGAATACCACACAAGTACTCCACCTGTTTTGTTTACCCCGGCCTGCAACATGCTTCTAGAGCAAACTGTGTCTTAGAATGAGGAGAACCAGGCAACAGGTCTTCGGTTTCAGTGTCGAGTGACCTGACCTGGCGTCACGGCTTTGTGATCTACCGGAAGTCGTTCTAAACCTTCACACTCAACAGTAGCTATATCTTCAGTGGAGTGCGGACATAATTCCTGCCCCACAGGTTTGACAGCACACCGAATGTCGTAAATGTAGTAACACTTCCTGCTCCACCCTGAAATTTTGACCTACTCAGAGAAATGAAAAGAATTAGAGTCATCATTAATGTACTGTGTGACATTAGTCCCATGTCCTACTCTGGACAGAAAGTCCCTGATCTAAGGAAGTCTTTCTGTGATCTTGACTGAGACCTCAGAAACAGCAAATAGTCAAGGCTAGTTAATGACCTGCGCCATAAAGAATGCCGGTGGTGAGCTGGGGATGTGCCTCTTGGTAGAGGGCTGGCCTAATGTGCAAAACCCGCGGCTTCAACTGCAAGTACCAGATGAGGTGCTGCAGGCCTGTGACCCTAGCACTTGGGAAATGGAGGGAGGAGACGTGAAGTTCAAGGTCTTCTGTAGGGGTTTACCAAGTGGAGGCCAGACTACTTGGATGTAGGAGATCCTAGCTCAAGAGAGAGAGAAGAAGGAGAAGGAAAAGGGGGAGGAGGAGAAGAAGAGGGGGAGGAGGAGAAGAAGAGGGGGAGGAGGAGGAGGAGAAGGAGAGAAGAGAAGAAAAGAAAAGAGAAGAAAAAAGAAAAGAAATGAAAAAAGAAAAACACCACAATATGGGTACTTAAATGGGGTCTGCATGCCAAAGAGCCAGAGAGTTGCCTAAATATGGGATAAAGGAGCAGAGGAGAGGTGCCTCGTACTTCCTCCTCCTCCTGTTATTTAGCTAACCCCTGACGTGTACCCATGTTCTAACTCACTGATCTCATGCAGACTTCCACGAGCATGAAATCATTGGAAATGAATATTTTTCTGCTAACGAAAACCATGTCCTACTGCCCTAGAGATCACACTGAACAGGTAGGAAGAAACCTCGGTGCCATTTAATGAAGTGCAATGTTGTCACTGGACATTTTTGTAAGACGGTTCCTAGGAAACTCTAAGCAGCAGAATTATCATTTTTAGGGGTACCAGTCAGGCCTGCCAAAGCAACTGATGAAGCTGTTTCTTCCAGGTGATAAAAATGAGTAAGATAATAAAAGCAAACTTACAATAGATGTTGACTCAACTGATTTGGGACTTAGCCCGTTTTGTTCTCCAAATTCATAGTCAGTGTAGCCTAACTGTGCATACAATATAGCAAATGAAGACAAAAGTCATATGAAAACAAAATTTATTTTTTGAGATGGGATATCACTAGGGAGTCCTGAGCTGACCTGGAACTCATTACATATACCAGGCTGGCCTCAAACTCAAAGAGGTCAGACTGCCTTTGCCTCCAAGTGCTTGGACTAAAGACTGTGCTATGACACCCAGTCAGAAACAATTTTTCATTGATGCATTATATGTACTTTTCAAAATGCAGGCGATTATGAGATATTCACAAACAAATATATGCTGTATTCAAACACACTAGCTATTACCTCGCTCTGTGGAGGAGTTCCAGAAGCAAAATAAGAGAATTGAGTAGGTGATGAGGAAGGAAACAAAAAGCCGATCAGGTGAATGCTGTGGCTCACTTGATTGAATCCTAGGGTGCCCACACTGGACTTAATTCTAGTGTGTTTCAGTGAGGGAGTTTCCAAGGAGGTTTGTGTCTGAATCACTGAACTCGGGAAAGTAAACTGTTCTCTTGGATGAGTATAGACAGCATCATTCATTCTGCTGGGGACATGGATGGGCCAAGGAAGGAGGCACGTGTTCCTTCTGCCACACTGTCAGTGCCAGGACATCTCACCACATCTTTTGTTCCAAAAAGGACTTTATGTCCATAGCGCTATTGATTCCCAAGGTCTCTGACTCAGACTGAATGATATCACCAGCTCCTCTGGCCCTATGCTTTCAGACAGTGGATCATGGAACTCCTCAATCTCCAACAATCATGCAAGCTTGTGAGTGTCACTAGGCTGGATAGCATTACAGCAACTTAACACAAGCTGTAGTCATCTGAGAGGAGGGCACCTCAGTTGAGAAAATGTCCTCGTGAATCTGGCTGCAGGCAAGCTTGTAGGACATTTTCTTAAGTAGTGATTGATGCAAGAAGGTCCAGCCCATGGTGGGTGGAGCCATCCCTGGGCTGGGGTCCTAAGTTCTGTAAGAAAGCAGGATGAGCAAGTCATAGGGAGTAAGCCAGTAAGTAGCACCCCTCGCCTCATGTGTGCCTTCTCTTCCATTCCTTCTGCAGTCAATCACCTCTGCCCAGGACAGCTGACAGTGTTGACTGTGCTTCCCGCATCACTACACCTGTATTCCGGTGATCATTTATTCATGAATGCCTTCCTAGAAAACACTTCATTTCATTCCTTAGTATTAGTCAGGGGAGGGTGTGTGTTCTCTCATATGCATGCGTGGGGAAGGTGTATACTGCTGTGTGTGTATGTGTGCGTGTCTGTGTGTATGTGTGTGTGTCTGTGTGTATGTGCATGTGTGTATGTGCGTGTGTGTGCGCATGTGTGTGTGTCTGTGGGGAGAGGTATGTGAGTGTGTGTGTGTATATGCGTGTGTGTGCATGTGTGTGTATGTGTGTGTATGTGTGTGTGTCTGTGTGTGTGCATGAGTGTGTCTGTGTGTGCATGTGTCTAGGTCAAGACACAACTTTGAGTAGTCACTCTCTCTCTCTCTGCCAGTATGTATATTGCAGGCCTTCGCAGCAAGTGTCTTTACCCACTGAGACATCTTGCAGGCCCCGAGACAGCGTGTCCCCACATATTGATGCGAGTGGGTTATCCCTCAGATGCATCACAAGTTTCCTACTAATAAACATCTAAACTATGCATCTCTTCTTCGGTGAGAACGTGCAAGGTGTTCAACTCATCACTTACAGTAAGGTCCATTTACTTGGCTGAACGATGATGCACCTTCTGAGAAGCTGGACCATTGCTCCAGCTTTAATTCCCATTTTCACAATGACTCTGATGCTATTAATCTCAAAATTCCATCCTTCTCAATTGGGTTCAGTGATACTGTGGTAACTACCAGGCATTTCTGAGCGAGTGAGAAAACAGGGGCACTTGGGTTAGAATATAAAGAGTGTTGCTCAAAGTATTTCAGATCCTACAAGCTCTCATCAGTGAACTGTCAATATAAACTATGCAAGTGCTGGGTCAAATTCCCAGAGATTCCTGCTTTTTGTACCCTGTCATGTTTGGGGACGTTAAGTGCTGCTGTCCCCTAAGCCCCCAAAAGGCTACATTAGGAGGTGGGATCCAGCTGGAGGAAATCATTTCCTAGAGTCAGGTCTTTGGGGCTGTCTTACCCTTTGCCCATTATCTTTCTCTTTGCATCCTGTCCACCATGTTGTGAGCTTCTGCATCACCACTTCTAGGCGATGATGGACTGCGCACCTTCTGAAACCACAAGGAAAAGAGGTAATTCTGCCTCTCAGTTGCTTTTCCTGGGTATTTGATCACAGGGATACAAAGTCACTAACTTCACCCCTCACCTGTGCACTGAGAACCTTCATTTGCCCCAAAGAGAAGAAGAAAATGTTTCAGGGGAGAAGCCAGGCTATCCAGGGCCCCAGAGGACACTTAGGGGTTTGATAAGTTATTGGTTGCCATGTAGTATGGTAATATTCCAAGTCGTTACGCAGCTAGACAAACCATACTGTTGCATGATCAGCGATACCAATATCGCCAGTGGAAGGAGAATAGGAGCCATGAGCACTAAGAGAAGGAAACACCGAGAGTCACCTGTGCTGAACCCTGGAGCCGAAAACACAGTTTCCTAACTGTGCTTCACACCAAGGTATGGCCAGGAGAGCATTTCTAGTTGCCCCCAGGGGGAAAGAGCTCCTGCTGTCGAGAATGATGGAGATGGACTGTATGCAGCACGTTCTTTCTGTATTCGTCAGCGCACTATCATAAAGAAAACCCTTGAACTTCGTTTAGCCGCTATGCTTCTACTGAACACCTGCCCCAGTGTGTGTGTGTCGGTCGGGGGGGGGGTTTCTCTCGTTAAAGGATTTGTTTTTTGTGCAGCGCTCATGTTCTTAGCAACAATTTGAGGAACATCATGGTAATTGTCCTCTGTACCTAGACACGCCGGGTTTATGAGTTCTGGCCACAGCTCACCATTGATACATGCAAAGGCCAGATTTGTCCCGCAGCAGGAGTATCCAAAAGGGTTCAAGAACTTGTTAATAGTAAGACCAAGAAAATCCCTCAAACAATTTCTATAAATTTCAAAAAGAATAAATAACCTGTTTGGGGTTTTTTGTGTGTGTTTTATTTTGTTTTGGTTTGGGGTTGTTTTTATTTTTTCACTAGGGATGGAGTCCAGAGCCTTACACAAGGCAGGCAAGAATTCTACTATGAGACACTGTCCACCTAATTTATCATCTCTGTTGATGCAGTATAGAAGTATCCATAGATATCCTATGAATATATAGATGTGGCTCTGTTTCAATAAAATGCTATTTACAAAACTGGGCAAATGGCATTATACTCATGGGTTGTAGTCTGCAGTTTTTTAAGCAAAAACTTAAAAACAAACAAAACAAACCCCCCTATGTCTTGTGAAAACAAAAACAACCAAGGAAAAAAATGAAAGCTAGACCCCAGAAATCAATGAACTGGGATTTGAAAATTAATAGAAATAAGTAAATGGGAACCTGTCACTCCCCAAACCTATAAAAAAGAAATGGAACTGGGGCAGAGAGGAGGAGAAAATTCCTCATGGCAGTGGAAAGTTGCAGCAGGAGGCACAGGAGGAGGAACTTGCCCTGCATACCCGAGACATTTAAAATTAGCCTTGCTTCAGCTACTGCCCCGAGACCGCTGGGGACTGACAGCCTGAAGACAATTGTTTGGCTGAGAATCAAGTAGCTGTCACTTCGGTGACCCTGCTGCTCGCTACTATTTTTATTTGATAAGCAGAACCTTCTACTTGGGCCCAGATTTGAGGCAAGATCATCGATGATTCATGGTTTGGGGACCAGAGGGGCCCCCCCCCCNACACTGGCTGTGTTTGGGATTCCTTGGCTTGAGCACGGTAGATGTTTTCAATTAGGTGAGAAGTGAAACCTCAAGAGAGTATGGCTTTAACCCAAATAAAGCCTCCCCTTGAATATAATTTCTCTCTCTCCTTCTGAACACGAATGTGAGTGTGTGTGTGTGTGTGTGTAAGTGGTTGAGACAGCTGCATTACACAGGTGGCATCTCAAGTAGTAAATAATACAAATTTTATAGATGGCTTGAGACACATAGTCTCAAAACAATTAATTTCACCGCTACACATTCGACCTAAGAGCACTTTTTATCACAGCAGGAATTCCTTATCAAATTCTCAGGTGCAGGTGCCCCATAAACACTTTGGAGTCATGGCTGAGGTGGCTAGTAACTTGAGAAAGAATAAGAAGTCATTAGAAAAAAAAAGAGAAATATAAAAGACTGACCTGCACTCAAAAAGGCAAAGCCAATGCTCAACCCTGCAAAGAAAGAGAAATATAAAACACTGGCCCTTGCTCAAAAGAACAAACCCAAATTTTCAGCCCTTCCCTTGTGGAGGTGTTCGCTTATCAGTCAGCCATATGACGTACTGGGAGACCCAGGGAACTCAGAAGTCAGCAATCCAGACAAGGAGTTGTTTTGTAATAATGAAGCATGCTCATAGTTACAAGAATCTTATTGCATTTAGGAAGCATGTATAAAAATGGAGGACAAAGGAGTTACCCTGCTTACACATCAGGGCTACGGAATACCCTCCAGAGGTGACTCCCAAAACAAGAATATTTCAAAGGAAAAAACACACAGGAAGAAAAGAGTATATATTCAAATGTACTTTCAGATATGTGTGCATATCTGATGCTAGAGGACAGTTTTTATTCATTCATAAATTATTACATTTCTGAATATTCCTTATCCTACTGTCTCCATTTGATCAAGCAATGATTTGTGCTACAGATTGACATGATCTCCAAATTAGACATTCTGCCAGGATTTGTTCTTGTTACCAAATTTCAGTTTGGCTGTTTGGTTGGTTGGTTGGAGTTGGTTGGTGTTGGTTGGTTGGCATTCATTTTTTTCCCTCACTTTACATTTGCTTGACCCTCATGTCTTTGCTTAATAGCAACAAGGGGTGAAGGAAGTACTACAGCTTTTTTTGAGATCCTTCAGAAATCCTTACACTGCCTCAAGTTCAACAATTATTTTTGCAGACTAGTAGCCTGGAGTGACAGTTGGATACACAAATTACCATGGCTACTGAGCATACATTGAAAGAGCGTCCATATGCTACTATCCACCAGGCTCCCCTGAGATGCAGCTTGTATGCCCTAGAATAGAGCAGGGGCACTGGGGAAAGAGGAGTCCATTACAGCAAAGTCTGGCTCTCTTGGTGTGGGCTTTGTGTGCAATCATAAACCTACAGACTTAAAATCCCTGTAGTGCATACGAAACACCATATTTTGCTTCCTGGCCTCTCCCACTTAAACTCAAGTCTTATTGCATTTCTTATCCTCATTCCACTGTCAAATAAAATTGTTTTGGTGTCTTCCTAGGTACAAGATTCTGATGCTTGATGAGTGGGACCTATTCTCCTGGAAGCTGTGGTTAACATGGGACACACATAGCACAAACATATAACCAGTTAGAAACCAACAAAATGCCCAAAGCACCCTGTGATCCAGGTCTCTTTCCAGAAAAAAAAACTCATTTGTTTAAGCCTGAAATGTTTGCCTCAAGTATTATTTCACTATTTTCCTCAAATGTCTGAAATGTTTAACACCCCGTGAGTCTCAAGTGGTTTCTGCTCTTTCAAAGGGAAATGGTTATACATTCTCTGTTAAGAAAAAGGCGTTAGAGTAAGACAAGAATGACAGGATATTTGTTCTTTGGGTTTAACTGTATTTGGGCACTTGTCTGTTCTCTAGAGACTTGTGTGCGCACGCACACGTGCGCATGTTTGTGTGTGTGTTCAACAAAATCATTATTATGAGAATCATTTAATTTATTTAATCAAAAGCCAATATTAATTGTCTGTCCTCCATGGAAAGAGAGATCACTGGATACCCTGAAACAGGGATCTATACCTCAACTCTACAGATGTTAGTTGGAGGGAAAAAAAGTCACAAGAGCAACTTATAAATATATTTAACTTAAAAATTAAAGAATAGCAGAACTATAGCCCTGTACACACTAGGAAGGGGGGAACACAGCCCCATGTGCACTAGGAAGGTGGGACCACAGTTAACAAAGCGCAGCATAAACAAAAGTAACACACCTGAAAATAATAGGCCCCAATTCTTTCTAAGCAAAAATAAAAAGTTTTAACTTTAGCATAGTAAGTCTGTATACAATATGAACAATTTTCAAGTGAAGATTATATTCACAATGTACTGAATTCCAGTTCACTTGTGTCTGGTAAATTTAAAGAAAATACTCTATATCTATCCTATCTTAGTAAATCCAAAATTTTATACCTAACTTACTTGCTAACATATCTAAGAAAAACTGCAACTATAGCTATCTAGTCTTCAACTCCATCAAAGAAACCAGAAGGATATAATATTATTTAAATAAACAAAAAGCTCATTGCAAATGACTTCTAAAAACTCTAGAAATGAGAGACATCTGATTGCCCAGATAGTCACCCAGAGTTCCTTTACAACGTTGGGGCATCCAACTTCAGCCTACTGGTAGACTTTTCAGTAAAGCAGGAAATTTGAAAGACTTTCCTCCTATATTGGTTTGTCAGTCACTTTCTTCTGTGTCTGGCAGAATGTCTGGCAATTTCTTCTGTGAAGCAGGAACCCTGAATGACCATCCTGCCTTGTTTTGGCAAAGTTTGCAACAGTCACTTTCCTGTGGGTCCTCATGTCCGGTCTGCACAGCATATAGCCAGCAGCCAAAGGCAAGAGCAGTTTCTTGGCTCAGTGGCTAAACTTGCCACAATGAACAAAACTCCATAAGGAGTTTCTTCAATGTCCATATCTTCTCTGAAGTAAATTTTTGGTGCTCCCAGGAGCAGATGTGTCTCAGTATCATGAGCAACTTAAATTAACGAAACATTTTAAATGCCATTTCCTATAGGTCTTTGAAGTATTCGAAGACTATCCATCTATCTAAAATATATCTCTATGTGATATGGAAAACTTACCTAGCATATCTACAAATTTGATTATTATAGATGATTAACTACTGATCTGTTTCTTGATTATCATAAATCATTCATAATAATAGTTTTCAAAAACTAGAATTTTACCTTACATTTTTAAATGAACTGCATAGGTACAATACCTCAAACAGAAGCAAAAACATGTAATATATTGTAACAAAAATAACCTTAAACTGATATCAATATACAAAATCCTTTTAACAAGAGTAGAAACATACATACAATATGTAAATTTGTATCAATATACAAATTTCCTCTAAACAAGAGTAGAAACATATACAGCCTAACAAAACTGACTTTGAATTTGTACCCATATACCAAAATCTATGCCAATGCAAAATATCTGAAAATAGTGGTTGCCTTTTTGTCCTATATTCCTATATTCCCCTAAATATAACAAATATCCATGACCCACAAAATATTCAAAGGCCACCCACACCCCCTTTTCTCCTGGGAATGTGTACATTATGTTCTCTAGACTGCTTCCTGCTGAATGTGGGCAAAGTATTTTCAGGGTTCCAGAGGAAAAAAAATTGAGATAACAGCCATGTCCTGGGAAGACCAGTTAGAACCTTTGTTGGTAGATATCACCTGTCATGTTTCAGGAGGTCTCCCCTGATGAAACCAGATCCAAATCAACCTGGACTGAATCCACAGCCTCTTGCTTCTTATGGAAACAAAAGCAAAACCTCTTCTCCAAAGTATTTTTGATTTTCATTTGACAAACACATTTTTGACTTTTTAAAAGTTAAGGCATTCTTAAAATATCTAGACTGGTTTGTTTCCACAGTCCCTCTTTCAATTCCTGGTCTCTTAGCAACTGTCCTTTGCTCTTCCGCAATCAAAAAAAAATCAAAACCAACACAATACTCCCTGTGTGCTTCCCATCTTTATGTTGCTTTTTTCTTTTACTTTACTTTTACTGTCTCTTTAAGACTTTATTATTTTTTTTATTTTTATTTTTTTTGTAGTCCAGATAAAAAAATATTTTTATTAGCTTTTATTTT
>LOJH01017054.1:0-12602 GCA_001685095.1 Ellobius talpinus
ATAATTATATTTATTTGACAATCTCAAACACACACATATACCATTTTGGTTATTCTAACTCCTAATATACCTTTTTATCCCCCTTACCACCATGGAGCACTTGTTCTTCTCAACAAGAGGAGAATATATATTTTATGAGAGCTAAAATGTTGGGGGGGTATTTGATAACACTATGAACCCCAAGTATGCATTTGCATTGATTAAGTAAAATTAACCTTGAGTCAGGAGCTTGAGTTAGCAACAGAAAGTAATCATAGAGCATCAGAGGACATCTGGGGGAGATACAGAGATACAGGAAGCAGTAGAGAGTGATTTGGAGTGGCGTGGCTTTTTCTGGTTTGGAGAGCAGAAGCACGGGTCTTTCAGAGATGTCAGTAAGGAGAGCAGGTTAGCTTAGCTGCAACCCAAATCTCTGAGCATGCAGGTGTTCACCCCAGCCTTTGAATCTTGAGTCTTATAAATAGAATGATAGCGATTTAGTGAACGCTAGCTTTAGCAGCAGCTACAGAGCTGGTACTCATTGGAGCAGAATTCCTGCCAGGACTTGGCCTGGGAGGTTAGGCCTGCTGCTCGAGAAGCGGGCTGGTAACTGGGAGTCGCAATTGCTCACTGAGATAGCAGAAGATCAAGGTGCAGCCACTTTGCTGAAGATAAAACAGCACTAAGATATAGGTGTGATACTTTGGTCTTAAACAACTTTCACCAGACAAAGGGAAGCAATTTACACGGGCAGTTTCTCTGCCAGGTGCCTTGAAAAATTCATCTGTTACCTGCCCGGTACCCCTACCTTTCACCATCAAGAGGAAGATGCCCGTTCTACACAAGCATCCAGGCAAGTGCAGTTGGGACTGATTGAAGTTAATTATACCCAAGCCTTGCTTCTCTTCGCCTTTGAAGATGGGAGTCAGTTTGCTTTCCTGCATCCAGGTGGTCCTCAGCTGTCCTAAATTAAAGCCCTGTGAGAACCGGGCTGGCACGGCAACTCTACCCTGCCTGGCCTGCCTGGGTCCAAGTCGCCACACAGTGTTTCTGTGGAGTAGCCCCAGCGGGAGCCATAGGGAAGCAGGCACAGAGGAGGTGCCTTCCTTCCCTCTGTTGGAAATAGGCCAGGGCTATGAATGTTAATCACCCAATCCTTGTAAAACGTAGTAAGGAGACTTTAATCACAGTGGCTGGGGTCTTGGTTTTCACTCCATCTTTGAGGCTCTGTGAGAGGCAGGAGGGCTGTCTCAAGCAAATATTTCACACAGTACTGAACCTAGAGGCCCCAAAGTCAGAGCCCCGAGGAATATACTGATCTCAGACTTGAGGCATGATGAAAACTAGGCATTAAATAATGGCCTTCAATTGCCTTGAGGCCAAATTTAAAAATCAAGTGTTCACCCTGGAATACCTTTCCCCCACGCTACTGTGTCCTCTTTGATGCTGCTGCTAGGACCTGGAGTCTTGATCCAGGCTGCTGTCTCAGGAGCACATGGCTCCTTTTGAATACACAGGTGGCAATGCCTGCTTAGGTCTTTTACTTTCTCTGTGTTTAATTTACTCTATCACATGCAGGGAAACTATACCTATGCTCTACATGATATAAGTATGATGAAGTTCAATTAAAGAAAGGGCGGTGTGCTATGCTTTGGTAGTTCCAAGGGGCTTCGTTAATGTGAGCTGTTATTGTTATTAGGGGACCTCCCTTTGCTTCAGACTGCCACTGCATGAAATCTAGGAAAGCCCTGGAGTTAGCACAGCACTTAGAGAAACCAGGCTCTGGGTAGAGTGTGTAGAAAGAGAGGTAAATAAATACTCTTGCATTACTAGTACAAATCAAAGTAATTGTGTGTATGTATCCAAACAAAAATATGCTTTCACATCGAAAGGACAGCTCCCGTCTCCAAATACACAAGGTGGTGCCAATTTCTTTACCCACAGAGAATAGTCAATGTTATAAAATATTTCATCATAAACCAGAGCTTCTAAACCTCTTTATTGGGTCTCAAAGGAGCTGAGCAGATTGGATGGCTAACACTTGGGAAGAAAGGCTTGGGCGTGCTTGGGTCTAAGGCTACAGATAGATGTCAGGGACAAATGTTTGGAAGCCTAAGTGAAATCAAGTGAGGAGAACAGGTTTGAGGATTAAGAAACTGCTGTTCATGCTTCTTTGCCTGTTTATTTTAGGACAATGCCTGGCTGCCCTTGATTCCATGAGAGGATTCTATTTCATTTCATTTTCTAATCACAGGCACTGCTTAACACCACTTAAGCCAATAACTCTCCAGATTTTACCCCATGGTCCCAATTTCTGGCAAAGCCCATATATGCCATGGTTCTGTTGGGCATTCGATCATTTTCACTGTTTCAAAGGCAGAGGGTTTTGGAAATGTGGGCCAACGTCATTCACTGTTATGGGGTTGGTTGCCATCACTGGAGGGGAAAAAAAGCCTTACGAAGAGTTGACTTGATCACGGAATATGTATGAAAAGCTTCTGGTAGACAGGCAGAAGCTAGACAAAAATCAACATGTCCATACCATTTCTCTTCCCTTACACGTCTATGTTCTATATGAAGAGCTAAGGAGCATCATGCCTGAAAAAGTCACAGCAGGGAGCTCCCTTTACTTCCAAAAGCTCGACTTTTGATGGCTTATTTAATTATTCAGACACTTACTGAGCAAGAACCACATCCACACATTACACTGAACGCTGAGCATATAATGAAAAGCAAAGACAAGACACAGGACATTGGAAAAATAATGATTTGTCCCAGACATGGTCATCAGGTGGCTCAAAATCCAGCCTCTAGCAAGCTCAGCAAAAAGCTGAAAGTAAGAAAACAGGATTTTCCCCTGAACGTCCTTGCAGCAACAGCTGTGGCCTCTTGCAAAGCAATTAAGCCTTGTGGCTAGGATTCCAGGCCCATCTCCTCTCATCATGGGGTTGGAACATTCTGGACAGGAGACTTAATCGATGGCATTCCTTTGCTTTGCCTCGGTATCTCAGATGGTGGCTTTCCCAAGGCTGATTAGCCCCAAGTTCCTTCCCTGTGAAGCCAAAGCCACCGTGTAATTTCCATTAGACCTGAAAATGATCCTGATTTAAAGCTTAGATGGAGCCCATAAGCCCTCAACTAATCAGACTTAAGAATGAACTGGCCCCGACTCCATGTTCTTCACATCTTTGGTAGTCAAATGAGTCTTAAAAATACCTGCCACTCTTTGTGGGTCATGCCAAAAGCATGGTGGCAGCCTACTTTAGATCTGTGCCCTGCAATAAATGTCAGAACACTGAGTCTGATTTCTGGGTGACTTTGGGTAAAGCCATTTAGCATTTTTCCTGTCTCCATCCCCATTCTTTGAGTGTCTTAGATATACCCTGGTTTTAAACTTGGGTGTGTAGGAGAGGGGTGTAAGATGCATGGGTGCGTAGGGTGTCAAAGGTAAAGAGCACCCGCTCTGGCTCTGAAGAGAAGCAGTTTGAGGAAATGGGTTTGGGAGACAACCTCTTAGAGCCCACTAGGCCAGTTGACACTGAGGAGCCCCTGAATACTGAAGGAGAACGTGGGATGGAGCCTTGTTCCTTCCTGGATTCACCAGTGCCTCCAGCAGGTACTACCAGTGAGATGAGTCTTTAAAGACACACTTTTCTTTTTATTATTGTATGCATGTGAGTGAGAGGTGTGTGTAAGCATGTGAGTGAGTGGTGTGTGTGAGCTTGTGTGTATATGTGCAAGAGCATGTGTGTGTCTGAGCATTTGAGTGAGTGGTGTGTGTGAGCATGTATGAGTGAGAGCATGTGTGTGAGCATGTGAGTGAGTAGTGTGTGTGAGCATGTGTGAGCATGTGAGTGAATGGTGTGTGTGTGAGCATGTGTGTATATGTGTGTGTGAGCATGTATGAGTGTGAGTGAGTGGTGTGTGTGAGCATGTGTATATATGTGTGTGTGAGCATGTGTGAGCATGTGAGTGAATGGTGTATGTGTGTGTGAGAGCATGTGTGTGTGAGCACGTGAGTGAATGGTGTGTGTATGTGTATGTGTGTGTGTGTGAGAGAGAGAGAGAGAGAGCATATGAGCATGTGAGAGTGTGTGCACATCTTGTCCAGAGCACAGCTGTGGTCAGAGGATAACTGTCAGCAGTCAGTTCTCTCCTTCCACAGTGAAATTCAGGAACCTAACCCTGGTCATTAGGCTCACAAAGTCTATTAGTTACTTTTCTATTGCTCCGATAAAACGCCAACTTGTAGAAGAAAAAGTTTATTTGGGCCTACAGTTCTGGAGGGACGAGAGTCCATCATGGTGAGGAAGTGGCAAATTGACTGCAGGCATAGCAGCTGGGGCTGCAAACTGAGAGCTCACATCTTAAGCCTCAAGCACAAAGCAGAGAAAGCAAACTGGAAATGGTGTGGGTCTTTAAACTCAAAGCTTGCCTCCAGTGACTTACTTTCTACAAAACCCACACCTCCAACCCCCCAAATAATGCCACCAACTGGGGACCAAATGTCCAAATACCCAAGAACATGGGGGACGTTTATCATTTAAACCACTACACAGAGCAAACAAAGGTGTTTACCTACTTGAACTTCTTTACTGGCCCCAATGAGCTGAATCATGAGGGATGGGTAGGAATTCTCAGAAAGGAAATGGCACTGTTATTTACTCTGTCCTTGTAAAGGGACAATGCTTTTGGATTCTGCCTAACTAAGAAATATTTTGAGAACAGATATGAAAACCAGAAGAAATGGTGTCCAGCCTGCCCACAAACACCAAAACTCTCCAATCAGCAGAAAAGTGGGCCATTGTTGAGAACTCTCATAGACCCTGCTTTGATCCCAGGGATTGCTTCTTATTCTCTCTCCATTGGCCAATGAGAGATGAGGAGCCACAGGGCCTGCTTTGCCTGTTTTGTGCTGCCACTGGGGCAGACACAGCTTGTAGTTGCTGTGGAAGAGGACTGTGCATGCCTGAGAAGCGTGAACTTCACTTTGACAGGAACAGGGCTTAGGACTTCTGCCACACGGAGGAGAGACGAGGATTTTCTTACACCCTTCTCAGATAAGCATCCTCAAATGTATAGGTCAGTTAGCCCTATCCATGCATCTCAGGAAGATCTTCTGCTGTGTCTCACAAACTTATAGTGACTGGCTCTGTGTGTATATGGCTGTCCTGAGGATGAAGAGAGTATAGTATAGTGACAGAAAATGCACAGACATTTATGAAGTCACCCAGAGACTCAAGGAAGTGGGAGTTTAGTTAGAGATGAATCGATCAACAATGAAAAAGACAAATATCAGGGATTGCTGTCTGGGCCTTGCCTTGGTGCTCAAAGATATTGTGAGGTCCCCACAAAAAGCCCTGCAAGCAAAATCAGGACTAGTAATAAACCAGTCCCCAAGTCATGCAAAGCCTCTGAGTGTCAGTGCCTCATTCACAACAGAGTGAGTGTGAGAGGATGTGGGGACAGTGGTTCTTCAG
Source organism: Ellobius talpinus (assembly GCA_001685095.1). Classification (NCBI taxonomy): domain Eukaryota; kingdom Metazoa; phylum Chordata; class Mammalia; order Rodentia; family Cricetidae; genus Ellobius; species Ellobius talpinus. The sequence goes on from LOJH01017054.1 coordinate 5,460, forward strand.
AATGCTTCAGTGAATGGACTCCTGACTCCTGATTTGGGAGGCCATTTACTACATGGAAATGAAGCTTTTAAAGTCTCATGCAGTAGAACAGACTTCTAAAACAGCATCGTTTATAAGAAAGGAACTAAATTTTAATATTCTGTGTCTGTGAGTATGTTAGTCACCTTATTTGACACTATTATTAATAACCTTATTACGGTATAGTTAAAAACAGTCATGGGAAGAGTAACATTTCTTTTTGGTTGTCAACAACATTAAGCCACAAAGAATATAAAGTCAAGGACAAACATCCAAGACAAATAGGAAGTCATTTGATTGCGTGAGAGTTGGCTAGCAAAGCAGGATGGCCAGGTGTTAGGATGGTTATATATGTATATATATGTGTGTGTGTGTGTGTGTGTGTGTGTGTGTCCAGTTGTCATTATTAAGGTATTAATACTCATGGCACTGATATTGGGGTAGCAATGCCAGCCTCATATAGATGTCTTAGAGACAATGTAACAATAACATCAGGTATACATTAGAGATGGCATGGTGGCACAGGGCAGGGTGTCTTTGCATATAGCAGCAGTGAACTGCTTCTCTTTGGGAGATTGTGTGTGTCTGTTGTACAAAGGTTTATTACTTACATAAAACACTCATTCTTTGATGTTTGGACCATCTAATGGTGAACAATCTCCTTTTCTCATAGTTGCCACCACAATGCCTACTGCCTATGGATCCCTAGGGCATGGGAAATGGGCTCAGCTTAGCCTGATTCTTCACTTTCTTCTTCCCTCTGTGTCTTCACTTCACCCATTGATTCATTTAAGAGATATTCTTGAAGCCCTGCACATTACTAGAGACAATTGTGAGCAGGTAGCTTTTGTTTCCTTGGGGCTTACACTATTAATACGGGGATGCCAAAAATAAATGAAAGATGCTAACACTTCAGATTGAACCATGAAGAAGAATCTAAATGAGAGGATGTGAGAGATAGTAACTTAGGAGATACGGTGGTCCACCCTAAGAGGCTCAGACTCCAGAGACCAGGGGGGAGGGCCAGGACCCTGCATGGTTAACTGGAAGGTCAAGGCCTCCACTGTGTTGGCTCCTGGATGATTCCTTTTGCATCACCATCCTAGGGAATCTTCTGGCTGTGTGACCTTGACAAAGTACCTGTCTTCTTCATGAGCATTGCTTCGAGCAGAGGGGAATTGCTTGTGCATTCCCACCTGTAGCTCCTTTTTCTGCTTCAGGCCCAGCAGCTGCCTCTGTGCAGGAATAGGCCTCACCACCTGTTGGCTATAGCTTCAAACTCAGAGGATTAACGTGTTCTTATCTGAGATGACAGGAAAAGGAGAGTGGGGGGAGCGAAATTGTTAGCATGGTTCTTCTTATCTCTCTTCTTCTAGACCTCTTCTGATCCCCCATTCCTGGACCCCCTCCCACTCTCAAATCCACTGTGAGCAGCTGCTGGCCCCCTGGCCTGATGGGCCTCCATGCCAGCTGTCTGACGTCACACATCAATCTTCCGTCTTTCCCGCAAATCTCTACTGATCAAATTTCATATTTCCAGGGCTCTGGCTATAAAGCTCCTTTCTCTGGTGTAATTAGTAATTAGAGGGGAAATATTAGCCAACAGACGCTCAATCCCCATCTGTCAAGAGAGGAAATTCCCATCCAAGTGGAGGCTCACCTCTTTCTTCGGGGATGGTTGCTCACAACCTGTCCTTCTGAACCAAGCACTTCCAATGGGCAGCAGAGTCACGCTTTCAAGTGTCCAGTGTCTTCTATACTTCTGTAATTTATTTCTTAATTTGAAAATCCTATTTTGTCCTTTCTCTTGTCTCCACTTCCATACTGCTTGCAATGTTAAAGCTGTGGGGAAGACACAGAAGAAGGGACTGTTGTTACAGAATGGTCCTTTGGCCATGCTGATACATCCCATAATTGTCCCCTGAAAGGACTGGCTTCGTATGCGAGGGCCTTGACTTTGAAGAAGTGACACAAGTCCCCTGTGAGACCTACACGGTACAGATCATCCTTGGTGGTGACACTTAGCTGAGCATAGTCTCTACTCATTAAATATTTCTGTCACTTATAAACAATGTCATGAACTATTTTTTAAACTCAATATGGGCACCCTAAACAAAACACATGGACAAACCCCCAAAGGGCAGCAAGTTCTTAGAATGAGGGTTAGTTTGCTGTCTCAGTGATTCCTGAATCTCTTCAGATTTACTGGGTCACTTCTGAGACTTACACCTTGACGAGGACCTAAAATGTATTCTGTGGCTGAGAGGCCAATTATCTACAAAGTAAAAGTTCAGTCTATCATTTAAAGAAGGCCTGAGTGCTTAGAGAGGAGGAGTCTCTGAAATAGTGTCAGTTGCTTTAAAATACAGCGTTTGGCTGCCACAGGCTTGGATTATCCGTAGAACTAGAAGTCAACATAGATGATAATCACAGGTAGTGAGATTTTAGCTTGACTTTCTGGGCACTGGCGTCAGAAGTTCTAGAACAATTCTAGCCTGTCAGTGTCAGCTTCGTGGGGTTCTGCAAGTGTCTTCCCTTCTCTCTACTTTAGCTTTGTCTTGTAGCACAGGAATAATAATTGTCCTGAAGGGCTGTGAGGAGAAATGAGTTAGTTGTATGAAGTATTGCAGTGTGTGGGGGAGGGAGCGGGCACACAGTATTTATTGACTATCTATATTATTACAAGATGTGGAATGTCACCTGGTCAGAAAACTCAACATATTCCAAAATGATTTCTATAAATCCAGATTCCCTAAAGATGACAGGGTAAAAAACAGGCAAAAAGTTCTGGGACAAGATTGGGTGAGATTGGTGATACACAGGACAGAAAAGGAAAGCAAGCAGCTTCTGTATAACCAAATGTTTCCCATTTATTTCTCCACGCAATTCTTGTTCAGGAGAGAAAATAAATTGTGTAAGATAGTGTTACATAAAACATACTGGTGAAGAAGCTGAGTGATATGACTGGCCAGTATGCCAGTGGTGCTGGTGAGCGGGTGACTACATTTTGATGGGTTCATTAGATTTGATTTATGAAAAGAGCCCCTGTTCTTGTAAAGTGTTAAGTGTCCGAGGACAGTGAGCAATGTTGTACTTCCACACTGAAGTTGACAATGTGACGACCCCACACAGATCACCTCCCTAAATCTCTCAGTTTGGACACAGTCAAGGATTTTGGAAGGGAGAGAACAGAACATTTTATTCATTTCCCGCTCATGGGAAAGACATTTGTTCATGCCAGGCCTTATTATGAGCAGCAGAGGCAGGGGAGTGACTGAGACTTCATTCTTTTCCTCAGAGGCAGATGTAGGAAAGGACCCACAGACCTGCACTGCAGCTTCACCACAGCCTTAAAGGGCAGACGAAAAGAGTTGGGCAAGGACAGATGGGGCAGAAGAGCCCGGGCTGAAGGGAACACTCGCAGGTGTCTTCCCTACTCTCTCTCTGCGAGCAGAATACACTCATATGTGTTGTAGACAAGGTGAGAAAAAATGATCCTTCTAGAGTGGAAGGACAGATAGAGGGACCTGGGGGCAGGGGACACACAAAGGCAGAAAGAATTTATGTTCAAAGACATAAATTTCTGGAAGGTACTGTGCTCCGTGCTAGATAGTCATGGTGCTGTGGGATTTCACATTTGCTTCTACGGCTGAAGAAATAAACATTTGAACATGCTGAGCATGCTTGGCTCTTCTGTAATTTCTGCACACTGAAGGTAGAGGCAGGAGAATCCCCAGATCAAGGCTACTGTGGGATTCCCTAGTGAATCAACTGTTTCAAAAATAGTACTTAAAAAAAAGCTTGCACCCTTGTTCAAAAGTGTACAGAGTGGAAGAGAGAGGCTTTTAAGACTCTTCCCTTTTTAATATTCTCTGATTTCATAACATATATGTATATACATACACACACGTATATATGTATTATGTATATATATAATCCCTTCTATAATGGGATCCACGTTGCTTTGTATTGCTGTCCCAGCACACCAAAAAGCCTGTTCTATGAGTCTAACTACTTTCAAAATTATTTATTATTCCTAGTAGTAGTATTAGTATTTGTATGTGTGTATGTGCATACGTGGGTGTGCATGCATATATCAGGGCCTGAAGCTGATGCTGAGTGTCTTCCTCATTCACCACCTACCTTATCTTTGAGGCATGGTCTCCCATTGAGCATGGAGTTTGCTGGTTTGGCTAGACTGGCTGCCTAGTGAACTCCAAGGACCCATCTGCTTTAACTTCCCCTCCCTCAGTGTGTGGCTTCAAGTTTCTGCCGCCTTCTTTTCTCATTCTCTACTTTTAAATGGGAGATTTGAACTCGGAATTCTAAGAGTAGCCTTCTGAGGGGTGCTCATATCATGCATCTTCCGCCCACTGGCAAGATGATGCTGAATATGGCTCAAGCCCACGTGTTTCTGGTTACTGGCTCCCAAACGCATTACTTTGCATTTTCCAAGCTGAATCCCATTTCATTCTTTTCCACCCAATTTTCTATAATCTCTTAATATTATTCATGTGTTCATTGCCTGCCCACGCTGGGCTCTGCTTTGTCTAGCCTGGCACCTCCTGCACGGTCCATGACTATTTTTCAGAAAGAAGCCATGTCTAGTAATTTCCTGTGTTAGGCGACTTGTGACCTCACAGGCTGTTCTTCTCTGTCTCAGATGAAGCACTTCTATCTTTTACCCAGAAATACCACTTTGCGAATGCATCTCAAAATTCTAACATCTTCTTTAAAATTTCTCAAGTCTTAAGGATGCCAGCTTCTCATTAAAATGATGCTGGATGCCATCACTGGGAAGTGATAGAGGTCAATACCCCCATTTAAGGATGAATAAAATAGCCAGTTTTTGGTAGTGCCTACGGGTAATGCCAGTAGTCCAGAGGCTGAGGCTGAGGCTGAGGCTGAGGCAGGAAGAGTACCAGTCTGTAGCTTCTTGTGGTCTGTATAGCAAGGTCCAGGTTAGCATGGGCACATAGTAGTACGCTATTTCAGAAGAGAGGACAGTTAAACAAACAAACAAACAACAACAACAACAAAACAGGTTCAGATAGACAAACTAATGCAGTTAATGAGTGAGTGCTCAAAGTGCCTGCTATCTAGAGTGGAGAGGTCACATCATAACCTGTGCTAAGCTTGGCATGGTACGGGAAATGGGGACAAATGGAAAGCAATGATTTTATAAAGTGCCTTGCTTTGACACAGTGATGGTGCCAAGGAATTTCTGATCTCCAGAATCCCATTATCCTACAGATATATTTATAGGGTGTGTGCTGATGCCCTAGAGCAGTGGTTCTCAATCTGTGGGCTGGGACCCCTTGGGGGGCCAAGTGACCCTTTCATAGGGGTCACCTAAGACCATCAGAAAACACAAATATTTACATTATGATTCATAACAGTAGCAAAATTACAGGTATGAAGTAGCAATGAAATAATTTTATGGTTGGGTCACCACAACATAAGGAACTGTGCTAAAGGGTCACAGCGTTAGGAAGGTTGAGACCACTGCTCTAGGGGCTGCAGGAGTGTGGAACTCATTCCTTCTCCATAGCCCCTGCCAGAAGGACACATTTTAATGTCAGCTCCCTCCTTTCTTTCTTGGCCTAACAGCGTTTATCTTTACTCCAACTACTCATTTTAGTCTCCCCGCCCCCAACTCACCAGTCTTCAAAAGGGTTATAGGTGCTTTTTTTTTAACCATCCACATTTCCATATTGAAGATTCTGGGTTATTTTTCTGATATTTATGCATCCACATTTCTAAATACCATCTGCAATGAGTTGCCTGTTTACGGGTGTTTAATCTACTGAAGACTTTCCTGGGTTCTGACCGTGATCCAAGATTGTAGTTTGTTGTTTTCTGTTGCCTGACCACCACTCACTGACTTCTTTGGAGGTGTGATTTCCCTACGGTGTCTCCCACATCAAGGCAATCACAAATAAAAACTCTTCCCTTTTAGAATATTAGGCTAGAATTAAATATCACTCTCATTTCTTTCTGCCAGTTTTCCCCTCCAAGTTTTGAGTGGGGCATGGTTCTACATTACACCAAAACATCTAAACGAAAAAAAGAAAAAGAAAAAATTCAGCCAAAACACTCAGATGTTTCTCCACTAAATCCAGATGTTTGGCAAAGCGTGGACAATATCTCTGGATGAGTGAGCCCCTATGGTCAACATTTTCTTCATACCTCTTTGCTTAAAAACACAGTTCTAATGGACTGACTGTGTGTAGTCTGTAATAATGGCCTGACTGTGTGTAGTATGTAACAACAGTGGATTCTGGCAGTTTAGATCTTTGTGAGAAAAGAACCTCAGGCTGACTCTGTTAGTCAATCCTGATATAAAGATGCTTCCCTGGGTGGATGCTTCATTGTTACCGTGAAGAATTGTGGGTTAGGAAGTGGGCTTCTGTCCCAGGATGAATAAATGCAGATGCGAAAGTTTCAAGGGGAGAGAAGAAGGAACTTGGGACATTTTTGACTGCTGGGCTGTGGTAAACATTTCAAAATAGACTATCCAATTATTTTATTATTCATAATTTGCCTAACATGTCCCTTAATAGAATCAAAAGGAAAGCACATATTTTCACATTTAAATACTCATTTCCATTCTAAGAGATTTGAAGCAACAACCACATTGTTCCTCATATTTTCTCAATATTCCAGTAGAGAGAGTTATATTATCTTTACCTATCAGATGACTAGGATAACTCTACAGTTTCACATAAAATGTTGAAAACAACTAGGTGGTGGTGATGCGCAAGCCCTTAATCCCAGGAATTGGGAGGCACAGTCAGGTAGAACTCTATGAGTTCTAGCTCAGCCTGGTCTACAAAGCAAGTACCAGAACAGCCAGGGCTGTTACATAGAGAAACTAGGTCTTGAAAAAAAAACAAAACAAACAAAAAAGTTGAAAGCATTTTAAGAGTAAACTAAATCTAAGACCATGGGTTTGAACGGCATTAGATATGTTTTAAGGAAAGCCCCCATCCACAGGCTAAAGACTGTACCACACCTGGTGCATCTACTGGACAACCAGGAAGATCTAGGTGATGTAGAAACAGAGGCTGTGGGGTGTATGTGTGTGTGTGTGTGTGTGTGTGTGTGTGTGTGTGAGAGAGAGAG
>LOJH01017055.1:0-27264 GCA_001685095.1 Ellobius talpinus
TCAGAGAAATGCAAATCAAAACAACTCTGAGATTCCATCTTACACTTGTAAGAAAGAATAACCAAGATCAAAAACACTGATGGCAACTTATGCTGGAGAGAATATGGGGTAAAGGGAGCACTCCAGCATTCCTGGTCGGAGTACAAACTGGTACAGCCACTTGGATATCAGTACGGCAATTTCTCAGAAAATTAGGAAACAACTTACCTTAAGACCCAATAATACCACTTTTCATTATTACCCATATGATGCTCAATAATACTACAAGGACATGTGCTCAACTACATATAGCAGCATTTTTGTCATAGCCATAACCTGGAAACAACCTAAATGCCCCCCTACTGAAGAATGGATAAGGAAAATGTGGTATATTTGCACAATGGAGTACTGTCCAGCAGAAAAATACGACATTTTGAAATTTGTGGACAAATGGATAGATCTAGAAAACATCATATTGAGTGAGATAACCCAGACCCACAAAGACAAATATCATATGTACTCACTCATAAATGGCTTTTAGACATAAAGGAAAGAAAAACCAGCCTACAATTCACAATCCCAGAGAACCTAGACAACAAAGATGACCCTAAGAGAGACATACATGAACCTAATCTACATCAGAAGTAGACATAGACAAGATCTCCTGAGTAAATAGGGAGCATGGGGACCATGAAAATAGGTAGAAGGGGCAGAAAGAGGAAGGGAGGGGAGCAGAGAAAAATATATAGCTCAATAAAAACAATTTAAAAAGAAAACAATACATAAAATGTGAGTATAAGTTAAAAATTCTTCTACATGTAAATGACAGGATTGAATGTTCTGTGGGAAAGAAACAGCGACACAGGCCAACTTACTGATCATTCCCGTTTTCTGGAGCACCTATAAGAGAAGATGGTTGTTATTAAATGTGACATCAAGGCCTCTTTCTGCTGAAACTCTCTCTAAAACCAGTTTTACTTTTACTGTCTACCCATAGACATTCACTCAGGCACAGTTAACACTCAACCTGGCATGGAGCTGTCCTTGTTAAATAAACTACAAGGAATTTGGTTCTGGTTTAATTTTTACCATATAATATCACATTACTTTGAGAATGCACCATCTAGGATTGTTTATCATGTGGACACTAGAAACTTCCATATATTTCCTATCTCTTAGAAACTTCTCAAAGGATCAGTTGCCCTTTTCAACCAGAGAATAAACTTTTCTATTTTTCTTTATGCACTGCTCTTTCTTGGGAGACAAATCACTATAGTTATGGCAAGTGAGAGGGAGATATCCTTTCTCTTGGGTTGTAGCGCAATGTCACTCCCAAGACAAGCCTTCGAAGTGCCACTGAGGCAGCTAGCTTCCCAAGTGTCTGATAGACACTCCTTGGGTTCACTGTATGTTTCCTATTGTAGGGTCATGGCCTCCATGAAGCAAATGTTAATCTGTTCCACTCATTTGTTTTGCCCTTATTATATTCCATTCCATTTGGCTCCTGTGGCAATTTCTCTTCATACCTAATCTAGGTCCATCTTTGGGATGGGCCTCTTGAGTATGTCTCGTCTCCTTTGAGTATTATTTTCTTGAAGACCTTGGACATCATTAACGTTTAGGCTGCTTCTATTTCTGTTGCCCAACCCAAGACATCCAACTCGATCTCTAGTTACCTAAGATTAACCTATTGTACCCCATGCAGCTCGCTGATATCTAACCATGTCTTTCTCTATCAGACATGTTTTTCTCTATCTTTATCTATAAGCGTCCAGCAGTATGTTCTTATTACCATAAGTGCTAAATGCAATGTTGCCTGTGATGTTCATAGCTCCCCCATTCAGAGTAAGCTGATCATATCTGAATGCATGTTTTAGCATTTTTGCTTAGAGTATGATAACAATGGGTTAATTAACTGATAGATGCCTGCCAGCAAACTTTCTGCATATATCCTATGCCTGATCATCTATGAAAGTTCAATCTATGGCAAACATTGCTCAGATAAGTTTTATTTCCAACTTCTGCTTCATGTTGTCTTCCAGAAGGCAGAGTGGGCTTATTAATACTGTGAATGTAATGAAGTCTCCCCCCACGTACTTGGTGATTAACTGCAGGTGTTTAATGGTGCTAATTTAAAGGTAACAATGCTGGAAATTCTGTGTGGAAACAAAGCTAACAGTAAGCAAATAGATCTGGCTGGTTATATAACTTCCACACATTATTCCATTAGAGTCAGTTTTAATAGAAAATGTCACTTTTAGCCTCGCACATTTTCAAAGTTTTCCAGTTAAACAATTCTTTTTTAGTACATGGTATTTTTATAAGTGGATTTAATATATTATTCTTTATCCATCTCATAGACTGACCACCCACAGGCTTCAACTGTGATACTGTGATGGCTGTATTCCCATAGAAATAGGGTTGGTGGCTTAAAAACAGGTGTGTGGGGGGAGCTGGTTTATGCAAGTCCTATTTCCCCTTTGGAAACTGGATAAGAAAATGTTTTTCAGACATAGATTCACTTTCTCACTCCTACAGGAAAGCGCATTGTTTTCTTTTCCTTTTCTTTTTTTTCATTTCCCACCCAGAGAGCAAATGAATGCCACTGTTTTGGTCTGCTGACTTCTCCTTTGGCTGTCATGATCTGCTCCAAGCGTCTGTGAGATGCACAGTCAGTGGCTGGCCTAAACCGCATTCATTAGCGTCCTAGGGTAAGAAGGTAACCCTGCAGCTTATAAGACATATAAAAATAAGTACCTTTTACCTTCTTAAAATCTTAAGAGGCTTAGGTAGAATTGTGTTAGTGAATAGTTAGAATGAAAATAAAGGGAAGATTTGCTTCACTGGCCATTTTAAAATTTTACCTCAACAGGCACAGGATAAAAGTCTACTGCTATGTATCAGGCATAATGCAGGAGTAGCTGTATGGGGCCTGCGGTAGGACAGTTATTGCTGGGCTCACAGGCAATACAGGCATAGAGCAAAGTAAAATTTCTATAATACCACAAAGCTGTTAATCCGATTTGTAGAGTAAAAATTAAAGGTATGATCTGTTCTGTTTAACAAAGTGGTATGTTATCCAAAGGTACAACTGCTGACTAAATCCTATGCGGTAAGTTACAAGTGTGTTCTAAAAGCCAAGTGGTGGGCAGGCTTGACGTTCCTTGAAAATGACAAGAATGGATAACCGTATGAAAACCTGAATTTCATAACCCACCCAGGGCGGGTGTATGGAATTGGCTGATGGACTGGATGGACTTCATGTGGTAGAGGGAATAGCTGAGCCAAGCAAGTAGAGGGAGGTGCTGGCATAGCGTCCACTCAGAAGACAGCACCATCCTGGGACTAGGAGAACAACTAAATATAGAAGGAAGGACCATGAGTAGAGAGTTTTGTTTAGAATAATGCGTTAACATCGGCTGATTGGATGAGACAACTGTACTATTCTAAACTAATGTAAGCGGAGATTGCTCATTTGTTTCCTCGCTGCCCAGACCCGAATAATAGCACAGAAACTTTATTAATTACAACACTGTTTGGCCTGTTATCTCAGGCTTCTTATTAACTAACTCTTACATCTTAAACCAACCCATTTCTATTAATCTGTGTATCACCACAAGGTTGTGGCCTACCGGTAAGTCTGGTGTCTTTCTCCTTCAGCAACTACATGCTGTCTCGTTGACTCCACCTACTCTCTCTATATATCTCTGTTCATATTTCCCACCTGGCTTTGCTCTCTGCTAAACCAGTAACCAAACTCCAATCCATCCGCCAGTTCCACCTGCCCTGGATGGGTTATGAAATTCAGGTTTTCATGCGGTTATCCATTCTTGTCATTTTTCCCAGAACGTCAAGCCTGCCCACCACCTGGCTTTTAGAACACACTTGCAACTTACCCCATAAGATTCAGCCAACAGTTGTACCTTTGGATAACATACCACTTCGTTAAACAGATCATATCTTTAATTTTTACTCTACAAATCGGATTAACAGCTTTGTGGTATTATAGAAATTTTACTTTGCTCTATGCCTGTATTGCCTGTGAGCCCAGCAATAACTGTCCTACCACATGCCCCATACAGCTACTCCTGCATTATTCCTGATAATATAGCAGTAGACTTTTATCCTGTGCCTGTTGAGGTAAAATCGGTCTGCTAAGCCCCTGGTCAAAACAGCTTCTTTATTAACCAATGGTAATAAAACAAATTCGCAGCATCCAGAGGGGAAACTCCATCAAGCTAAGATGATTATGTTGACAGAGAATTGATGCTGGTGGACTCTAGATGAGGGCCGTGAGGGAATGTCTTATCTTTCTAAACCATCTACTCTGAAATATTAATGTAATATCCACTACAATAGAAGGTTTCTGTAAAGAAATGATAAGCCACATAACGGCACCGCAGAAGAAGCCTATGGTGGCAAGAAGTTGAGCCTTCAAGGAGGGAAATAGGTTCCAAAGTATAATTCTTGAGATTCTGTCCTTCTGAACTAAACTTTGATACACCTCTGCTTACTCGATGACCCAGACACATTCTACTGCACATCATCCTAAGAGCACACACCTGTGACTGTCCCCACAGTCGAGGACATTTCATTAGCTTGAATTGATCTATATTCTACTACCAGGTCTTAATCTTCACTTCTTACTTTGAGCAGTATACAGAGGATTTCTCCCTGTTCTTTGTGATCAGGCGACATGGTGTCGTCACGAAAACTCTTCTCCTCTTGACAGTTTTAAGTTCAAGCAAACACCCATTTTACTTTTGGGAAAACAAAATGAAGCAAAACAATAGGTCATCACTTGCCTGGGTCTCTCTTCCAGCACATCCGATACAAACCCACCAGAGTAAATACCAAGAGTGTTATGACAATCAGCGCGATGACCACAGGCAAAATAACACCTGAAAAGTATTGGAGACATCGTCAGCTGGAGTGATGCTGATTCCATGCAAACAGACCATGCTGGACAAAACATGCATGCTTCTTTCTTTAAACAACATCCTGTCATAACACTAGTATATTTCAGGCAATAATTAATCTGATTCACAGATTTGCTCTGCTTGTCATTTCTGACATATCCACTTGATGTCACTCTTGTAGCCTTTCTTAACCAAACTTCCAAACCCCGAGGAGATGGCGTCCCATCTTCCTGGAGGCTGGGGGCGTAAAGAGAAAGGAGACCAGAGGCAACAGTTCTCTAGATTAGAGTTAAACGGCTCTCATTCATTATAGTTTTTTTGTCTTTTATAATGACATTACTTTAAAAAAAAATGCAGCTGACTTGAGTGGTTCTAATCCTCAGGCTGAAACTTGCAAGTTTCTTTGCAACATGCTGCCTTAAAGCTAGAAAATAGGTGAAAGAACAGGAGATGTATTGGATAGCATTTTAGAAAGTCTAACAATGTCAGTAAAAAGAGTTGGGTATGCACACACGTGCATATCTTTGCAAGAGGTTTGTTTGCTGTTGTGAATTCGTGGAAGGCTTTCCTGTTTTTGTTAACAAGAGGGTTTTTGAGTTTTCAGTGATAGTCATGTGCAAGGGTAAAAGTTTAGTGGTTAAAGCAAAGGAGCAGGGAGGGGGGAGAATTAATCAGGTCTTCCCATCTACTCCTGTTCTTCTTACCTATTTATCAAGAGGCAAGAATATTATAATTCTTCAGTAGGGTAGCTTACATTTCACTATCAAGTCAGTGTGAAAGCGTACTTGAAAATAGATCTTGAGTGACGTTGTTTCCTCCTCAAAATGAAAAATTCACAAATCAATGGGTCATTTCTTTCTGGGATACCTTATTTAATGAAATGGTTTTACTGAAACCAAAGATAATCTTTGACATTTCAGCTTCGCATACATTCATCTTAATGTTAATTACTAAAGGAACAATTGAAATACTCTATTCATACTTAGCACACCTCTAAGGTGTTATATTGCCTATGTATGTTCAAGTTAAAATAAAATTAACTGCCATCAATATAATAAAATTCCATCAAGGTGAAAAAATTGTTATGTAATTTAATTGCTTTAAGACTATTTAATTGGTAAATGAAGATGGATATGTTGAAGGCATATGGCATGATGATCTGGAGAAAATTTATGTGTGGTGATTTTGCCTTAGCTGAATACAGTTCCATCAAGTCATTATTTGTTCTTTCTGGTAATTGCTTACCACTAGGACAAGAGTGAAAAAGAAAAAGAAAAGAAAGGAAGAAAATGGCCAGGGTGTACTAATTAAGATCAGATTTATGGGGGATTTTTAAAGCAGGCTGCAGTTTGAATTATAATGGAACTACAGGCTAAGTAAAGTTGAGAAAAGACTGTCCATAACCCTGTCCCTTCATGGTTCTCACTTATGTATTCTGCATGTCTGTTTCCATGGAGATACATATGCTACTCACTGGAGTAAGAGGAGATGGTTAATGGAGTGGCTGTGATCTTCCCATCCTCAGTGTCTGTTATTTTGAGAAGGAAAACAAACAAGTCACCTTTGATAAATATGTCAATCTATACAACCTTCCCTCTTCCCCCATTTAAGGAAATAACTGTGATTTATAGTTATGATGTTACAAATGCAAAAATTTCCCTCGCTCTGCAAGAGCTATGTTTTGAAAATCAAGATAGATGGTGTTTATGTCATAAAGAACAGAAAAATAGAATACATTTTCATTCAGATATACAAAAATCATACCCTGAAGGTGTGAGATGCTTTTTGGAGTTGTTAATGATGCCGAGGGTGATGTGGGGGTTTTAGGTGAGGCATCTGGCAGTTGAGTGGTACCTATAGGAAAATCACAAACCCAGACTGAGTTATGGTATTGTCTTCATATTGGATTTCTTTGCACATTTAAACAGTCTGCAGTTTCAAAGACCTGGGAAAGCACTTGATTTTGGTATAACTGGTTACATAAAATGGTAAAGGCACAACTTGACTTCACGTATTTCTTCTGGAAAAATGATTGACTTTGGCATCACACAAACTGAGTATCAGTATTACATTGTCCGGAGCAGAACTGGCCAGAAACATTTGAGGAAGTTTCATACTCCAGTCCACAGTGCACAGAAAAAAGTTGTGAGGTTCTTGACAGGTGTAAATCTACGATAAACACTAAGTCCTTTTCAAATACTTTCAACTATGGGAAACTGTATTTTGTTCATTAAACATGCTTAAAACAGATATAAATGCAGAAAACTTCAGGTTTTATGATTTTTCCCAATGGTTGGAAATAGACGATCACTGCATAGGCTTTGATGAGAAGTAGGTGAGGACCAATGGAGACTTCTGGTTTCCCTCCCTAAAGCTCCTCAGCTACATGAACACCTTCCCTAGAAAAATGGATGCTTGATTGTTTCTTCTCCATTCACCATGCCCTTTTTTCCTTCAAGGAAGATGTCTTTGCCACATTCAATCGGAATACTAAGCAGATTATCATTATGAGTAAACATTATTAAAAATTTAAAATATAAGACAACATACCTTAGTAGAGATAACATAATGCATGACATATCAAGAAATGAAAGAAAATACAAACACGGAACGCTTTATAATTTAATCACACTCACTGTGAAATGAGAGTAAAAATGTAGTTTAGAACTTTTGAAAATGAATTCTTTGTCTCTTGTGGCAGAAAGTTCTCTTTTGTATCATAGCTGCTGGCTCATCTTTCCACAAAACTCTCAGAGTGCAAAAGGCCTAACTCTCGCCATCCCTCCCACAGAGCTCCTGCCTCAGCCTGTGTGCAGTAAGGCAAGGCTGGCCCTGTCCCTACATTGCTTAAGACTCGTTCTGAGTTCTGAGGCCCTGGATAATTGCACCAGGGAGATTGATATTTCTAGGGCTGCCACAGCTGCTCTTTCTTTCTTTGCCACCCACAGCACAGCACACACTGAGAGCTCTGTGGGGGAAGAATCATGTTGGGAGTCTGCCCTCTTCTTGCCAGGCAAGAGATCTGTGGGAGAGAGCTAGATACATGCCCATAAGAACAAAGAGAAATGTCAGGCTAGTGCACAAAGCAGGCAAAAAAAAGGAATATTAAATGAAAGAGTGGGAGCTCGCTGAAAGCTCGCTACTGTTAGTTGCGTTTTGCTGTGGGGATGGATAGTCTTTTAGGTGTTTCAGGAGAGGACAAGATGGCTGGCTGAGTAACCAATGGGCTGGGGTTTACCAACAGCTAGTTACCAAGGCTCCACATCCTACCTCATTTCCTCCTCATGTTCAGGCCAAAAGTTGCTCTAAGAGTGATTATTTCTTATGTAAACGACACCATCCCCAGCTTTCTGTGTTAAAATGTGTTGATCGCCTAGGGCCGGTACTGCTCCATTAACCACAGCCCAGAAGATTGCCTTGTTAACCCCACGTGAACGCTCGGAGCTGCCGAGACAGAAACTTCCAGGTTTCTATTTTGTTTTACTTCTAACTAGAAGTCTTACTTAAGAAATCTTTTCTGAATTTAACACACACACACACACACATACACGCACGCACACACGTGTGCTTACCTATATTGTGTGTAAGACCATTTGGTGTTTGCATTTCTTTTATTTTTCTATTTAATTTAAAATACCTGTTATGACATTTATTGTATATTAGTGCCCCTCAATTTGAGAAACCTTGTCTTTAGCAAGATCATATGGCTGAATGGTACTTGGATAAACTCACTAATTGTGAGCCTAATGTTATTCTTTCTATAACAGAAGGATTCAGTGTAGTCTGATGATCTCCATTTGTGTTGAAAATGTGCTACCATAAATTTCAACCAAAATAACCCTGCCAGAAAGGGCTCACAGAAAGAATAATGCGGTAGTTAGGGACACGATGCTGAAAGCAGGGGCCAGAACAAAACTCTGACTGTAAAGCTGACTTCCTGTGGAGGCTTGCCACATTTATTTCATTTTCTAATATATAAAGGGCTTTAAAATAGTTTTATGTTATATTGTTGCTGTAAAGATTAAGTGAGAATAAATTTAAATTGTCTAGGAGGGTCACTGGTCCTAGTATGGTTATTTTAAGCTATATATTGTCATATAACATATGCTGTATGATATTGCTATATTGTAGGTTTATGCCTTTCAGAAAGCTGGGTTTCCCAGCTAAAGAGAGTTTGTCTAATTTCCTGGTTCATATAGAAGTAATAGTATCCTGCTTCATTTCTTCTTGGATTGCATGCATAAATTCCTGGCATTTAATATCTATTTAAACCAAATAAGAAAGGGGAAATCCTCCTCCCTCAGTATCAACTTCAACAGAATTATCTAAACTAAATAGATCTCAGTTCACAATTATTTCCAGATAAGGATATGTTGTATCTCAGGATTTTACTTCAAATCTGTATGGGACAGTATATATCAGATATTATTCTAAAAGTTTTGCAAGGAATAAGTCTCTCAATTATTATTGAGTTATTGCTCATGTTTTTCAAAGAAAAAACTGAAGCCCAGAGAGATTAAATATCCTCCCAAGATCACATCATGAGTAGGCTGTAGAGCAAATATTTCATTGCAAGCTCTAGAGTCAAATAATTATTTTGGTATTATAAAACCCTAAGCCACACACTCCAGGCAGCTTATGATAGGTGTATTCCTAGCATGAGTGGGTCCTCGCTGAGTAGAAATGTCAAGATTCTGTCACTGAAAGATAGAGAACTCAGTAGACAATACTCTGCACAGAGTGATGCATTCCTCACTTTTACAGCCTCCTGGAGGTGGGGAGCACAGGGAACATGCTCACACAGTATGGCCCCTCCTCCTTTCTAATGGTTTGGTGGGTTGGTCTTATATTGTCTGTTCCTGTTTCTACCAAGCTTAATGTCCACATTGTAATCACAGTTCTGAAGCACAACTTTGAAGAATGAAGGTATCTTGGGATCTTAATTGTGCTGGTCATTAAAGGAGAACTGAGACACCACCGAGATGGTTATCCATATGTACCCAGACATTGGGCCGAGCCTTACCATGGGGTGCTTTTGGTTGAGGTTAACACTTGAGTTGGTAGACAAAATGAAGAAGATTGCCTTCCCCGGTGTGAGTGGGTCTTGTGTAATCAGTTGAAGACCTGAGAAGGGTAAGGAGAAAAATTCTGCTTCCTCATGACCTTGAGTGGTGACACTGACTTTTCTTGCTTTAGAAATACCAGCTTTTAAAAAATTACTTATTTTTTAAGTTTTGTACTTGCTTATACATGATGTGTGTATGTGTGTGTATATATGTGTATGTTTGTGGTGTGAGTATGAATCCATGGCATATATGGAGGTCAGAAGACAATCTTCAGTGTAGATCCACAATTTCCATCTTGTTAGGGACACTATTGGACATTAATTCAGAGTAAAAGTCAGGTGGCCAGACATAAGAACTTTTTGATGTTAATATTTTAGCTTTTAACTGTTGTTTACAGCATCCTTTTGGATTCCAGGGCCAGATTTTCAGTAAAAGTAGGTGAAGAGACTGTACTCCTTTGAGAGGACACACTGACCAGTACAGAACTGGGCAGCAACCTTCGTAGGTGTAGTTCTGTCACCAGGACTGGCTCTATCTACCCCCGCCAGAGTCCTCAGGCTTATCCTTGGTATTCCTAGATTTAGCTTTAAAACTTGAAGCCTCCTAACATTTAGTTGTCCTGTATTGTTCTCTATTTCACCCTGCTTTCAAGCTGGCAGATGTGTATATACATACATACATACATACATACATACATACATACATACATACAGATACATGTATATACACATAAACCTATATGGTCTCATTCTTGGTATATTCCAATGAATATTCAGAGAAGAGAAAATGAACTTACCTGGCACTTCTGGTGTTTTGATTGAACTCTGATTCTCAGCTTTCAAGGAAAAAAATAGAAACATTAAAATTAATTGTTGATTATAATACCTGGTTTTATGGTTGTTTCAAATGTAAGTTTTATAGACATCAGTTTATTTTGGGTATGATACATGTGTCCCTCAAACTATAGAATCATGGAGCTTTATGACTCCAAGAAACCCCAGAGCAAGAATCAACTAACTTTTTTTGTCTCTCCCCTTTTCTTAATTTTAAACAAAAATTTCCTCATGGTATCATCATAGGTACAAATATACTTATAACTTCCTTTATTGCAAGACCGTGTTTCTATGTGTAGTTTTGGTTGTTCACTGCTCTGTTGACCAGGCTGGCCTTGAACTCACAGAGATCCATCTGCCATCTGCCTTGTAACTTCCTCTTTAAGGCTTAGTGTGCTATGAAGTGTCTGTTGCAATGTCTCAGCCCTGTCTCTTAGTGTGAACTGTCATACATACAAAACACCTAAAGAAAGTATATCATGAACTCAGCCAATTACAATACCTAATGAAAGCATGTAATTCTATATTTATAAATATTTAGAAAAAATAGGCAGGGGCACCTATTTTGCTTCTCTGAGTAACTAGATCTTGGTCCAGATCACTTTTACATGATCTTACAAATAAAATACCTAAATACAACACAGTGAGCCACAGGTACTTCTATTACTCTGTCAAAGGGGATAACCTGTGCTATTGTCCTATTAAGACCCTTATACATCTTATCATCTGGGAAACAGCCAAGAGTCAGAGAGCTATACTTGAAACTTAAGGGATTCCTGGGTGGTAGCTACAGCCAAGGAGAGATGTCAACAAGGAAACTCACTTTAAATAGTTTCAAAAAAAGCCCTTTCAGTAACTTTGATGACATGGACCATGAAGAGGATTTGCCTTGTGAAAAATATAGAAAATACTTCTGAAGCAAGTAGAGGCCTAATAACACTTACAAATGATTTGCATCTTCTGTATATTCAACTCAGCAGCCAACATTAGCATCTCAAATTCAACCACCTCAGACAGCACCCTTGAGTGGTATCCTCCAACCTACTTCTTCCCCCTGTCTTCTTGGGACCATTGCCTTCCAGTTGCTTAAGGCCAGAAAATTCCTTCTGGAATCTCCTTTCTGCTTGCCTTTATACATTCTGAAGCTCTAGATTAAAGTTTGTTCATCTTGCTCCCAAGAGCTCCTAAGAAAATGTCTTGAAAGTTAACCTTGATTCCACACCACCTCCCTGTTCCTTAGTGTGGCTGGCCTGTCTTCATAGGATCTGGGGAGCCCTACCTCACTCCTCAGTCCTCTGACCTCTTTAACTCTGCTCCACATTGTACCTGGTGCTGATAGACCAAAGGTTCAAAGATACAGAGTTCTTCCAGACCTGGGTTTCTCGTGTTCTTCCCTGTGCCTCAGGGTTCTCTCAAGCCACCTCACTAATCTGTGTCCACACACCCTTCACACCAGCCCGTCACCTGACTTTATTTGCAGTCCTGCAATTTTATTATTATAGTAACATTTACTTTCTGCTTGAAAAATTGCTTGTTGTTGCTGTATTGTATCTCTCTGAGGATAGATTTTCTATCTTAGAGCTGTGATTCTAGTACTGATCCCTAGAATATGCTGTAGTAAGTCTCTAGTATATGGAAAAGAACACATTTTAAATTTGTTTATGAGAGGTATTGTTCCCAGTTTGTAGATCTGCAAATGTTAGCTGAGGAAAATCAAATTACTGTCTTTTTTGTTGTTATTGTTATTTTGAGACAGAGTTTCCCACTAGCTATGGAGCCAGTCCTGGAATTTGCTCTGTAGACCTCAAACTCACAGAGATCTGTCTGCCTCTGTCTCCCGAGTGCTGGACTTAAAGGCATGCACTACCACTGCCTGGCCTACAAATTACTGCCTTCAAGGTGGAACCACAAGGTCAACTCAGAACTTTGGTTCCAAACCTATCTACTCTCACTAAAAGAGCCAGTTTTTCTCCTCCTAAATATTTTAAGTATAAAGCTTATATAATTAATTTCTCCTTTGATAACTAATTAAAATACTTTTGAAAGTGGCATAATGCTGCATTTGGGAGATGCAGTTAAAATATTTATTAGCAGCTAGGATTAGAATACAAAGAAAATCAAAACCCTTTCTTCCTTTTGTTAATATCAGGTCACAACCTTTTCTGCTGATAGACTTGTCTGGGAATGAATAATTCTAAGCTTGGATCAAATAAGACCTTCTGGCTCTCTTATTTGAATTTCTTTTAGCCTACAAAATGCATAATAATTTTATATGAATAATAAATAAGAAGTATAACTGTGTTCTGAAACTTTGCTGGAATGTAAAGAAACACATCAGTTCATCTCATTGTACTGAAGAGTCCAAGATCAAAGTCTATACATATATCTGTGTATGGAAGAAAAATGCTGAGGACAAAATTCTACAGTTGCCAAATACTTAATCAATATGACAGCATAATGGCCACAAACCCATATTTCCATCACATTGAAAACTGAGGCAGGAGGATCACAAGTTTGAGATCCCAAGTCAGAGCTCCACAGTGAGACTGTCTCTCAATCAATCAGGAATTTAGGGATAGCTCAAGGAAAGAGTGCTTGCCTAGCATGCTCAGTGTTGGATTGGACCTCCAGTACTTTCAAAACAAAAAGGAATGTGTGCCTCCTTCTTGAACTAGAGGAAATAGTTTGAAGACAATAAACTGTTTTTAAATGAATACAACATTTAACACAGACAACTCAGTTTAGAGGGTCTAAAAATCTCAGCAAAAATGAACGCTCTGGCATATGGCTAAGTGTGAGTATCTCTGGTTTTTATTTATAACTGTAAGGACGCATATGCGCTGTGAGAAGGCCACACTCGGATCTGTAGAGGAAGCAACAGAGGTCAAATCACAAATGCATATGGGACGCTTTTGCTAATATTCTCACAGTTGGTTGATCAGTAAAAGACAGAACTGTTGGCGTCTGTTGCTGAGTTGTAACCTGTAATATGAAACTGTGGTCTTAAAAACTGAAAATATATTTCCAAAGCTAAACTTAAGCATAATTATTTAGAACAGAAAGCTTTACTAACAATACAATAACTAACTTTGCTTATTTCACAGGGGAGCCTGTGTGTTTGGATAATGCACTATAGTGGCACACAAAATGTGTTGTTAAAGGCATTGAGAAAGAATACATAGAGCTATTTTTATATATGATTATACGCTTCTATTGAAACTAAGTTATGTGCAATTTCCATTATATTACTCTGTCATCTGACACTAAGGCAGTGGACATGGACATGAGATTATTTTTGGTTTTCCTATTCTAGGCCACACGACTAAGATGGGTTCTGCAGATGAGTCCTGTTTGTGCCCACAGCATATGATATCAAATAGCTAACCAGCAAAGGGGGAAAGCTATGGTTAAATCCGTGCCTATGATGTCACGGGGAAATGGCTCAGCTTATAAAGTAGCATTGGCAGAGTTGGCAATCAGGCAAATTAATGATTTCTAAATCATAGGATGATAGAGAATAGCATTGCATGAGATAGAGTCTCTCCAACAGTTGGAACATTCAATGAGGATGTTATTTCCTGTCAGTTTAGTGTCCGTGGGGACACTATGAGGATGCAATGGGTGGGTGCATGCATGCATATGTGTGTGTGTGTGTGTGTGTGTTCCAGTATGTGAATGCGTGCTTGCCCACGTATATGTCTGCAGAGTCCAGAGGTTGATATTGAGTGTCTGTCAATTGTTCTTCACTTTGGCTTTTGAGACAGGGCCTCTCACTGGTCTGGTTGACCTGGCACTCACTAGATTGGCTAGATTGGCTGTGCAGCAAGCACAGGGAGCCTCCTGTCTTTGCCTCCCAGCTCTAGGTTAGAGGTGCACACAACAGCGCCTGGCTTTTTACTATGGTGCTGGGGATTTGCCCACAGGTGCGCATGCTTACACAGCAGCAGACCATTAACTTGCTGAGCAATCTCTTCATCCCAGGTTTTATCTTACAACAAATCTCAGTTCTTCTCAATCTTCTTAATGCTTGACCCTTTACTACAGTTCCTCTTGTTGTGGTGACCTCCAACCAGAAAATTAATTTTGTTGCTACTTCATAATGAATTTGGCCTCTGCTATGAATTTAATGTAAATATTTTTGGAGTTAGAAGTCTGCCAAAGGGATCATGACTCAGAGGTTGAGAACCACTGCTCTGGATGAACATCCTGAGACCCCCAAGGAGCTTCACAGATGGTCAAAGGCCACAACACAAATCAATGTTTGTGCTTATTTTTTTTCTTAACTAAAAATTTTAAATTGAGAATCTTTACTCATAACCACTAACCAAACTTTCTCTTGGCATGACCAGAGACACCGCGGTTTTATTTTATTTTAAGACAGGTGTGGTGCCTTGAAGAAAAAAGTCCTGGATGTGGCTCATTCACATGGTCAGATAGTAGTACCTTTGAAATGTTTACCGGTTATTGTGAAATCAACTCTTTTTTTGTATAACAGTAAACGCCACACTAAACCATGAATAATTATGTGATAAGGAAAGAGGAAGCAGTGGAGGATGGGAAGGTCAGTGGCA
This sequence comes from Ellobius talpinus, assembly GCA_001685095.1. Lineage (NCBI taxonomy): Eukaryota > Metazoa > Chordata > Mammalia > Rodentia > Cricetidae > Ellobius > Ellobius talpinus. The sequence goes on from LOJH01017055.1 coordinate 15,369, forward strand.
CTGGGCAAATCCAACACAGGGCCTGTGGGTCACACCTATATCTGAGAATACAGCTGAACACTCAGTTGTAAACTTACTGAAAACATTAGGGTACATTTCTGAGACTTTTAAAACTGTAACTCGATTGAGCAAAGGTTCAAGTGTAGACCATAGTTTCATGTCACAATATCAAGAGATACTGTGGTAGAAGAAGGGAATTGGGATTTATAATAAGATTGGAAAGAGACATCCTATAAATGCCCAAAACTTAGCAAGAAAAAAAAGACCATTATTCCCTCTCCCTCGTATGAAGTCTGACATGACTGAGGAAAGAATACAGAACAAGTTTATGGATTGATGATCCATTGCAAATCATTATGCGATAAGGAAATTTACTTGCTAATCTATTTATTGTATATAAGTGATATCATTAATAATCTATACATGTGTTATGTGTTTCTATTTCCAGAGGCATCAGTCCACAGTTACTTGGCCATATTGCTTTGGACTGTGGTGACGTAGTGTGTCATGATGGGACATAGCAGAACAGGCTGGCAGAGGCCATTTAAAGCAAAACCATCCATAAATATAACACACCATCATGAGGCCAGAGCCTTCACGAGCCAATCACCACCCAAATTCCAACCTCTGCATACTGCCATGTGAGGACCAAGTCTTCAAGGTAAGTGTTTTGGGGACAGCTGTGGGACCCAAACCACAATAGTACAGGAAATGAAAGAAGTGAATGTCATATCTTCAACACCTTAGTCCTAAACTGGAGACTCAGAGTGAGAAGATTAGTAAGTTTACATCTAATACCTGTGCACTTCATGTGCTGGCTCACAAGAATCACTGTTATGGGCCTTTCTTTTGAATCTCATACCAGTGCCCAGGAAGTTAGGACTACAGAGAGATGGTGAATGTGTAGCAGCAGCAGAGCTAGGTGCACTGAAGGCTAACACAGGTCACTGGTCTGAGATGTGTCTCATGGTGACACCCTCCAAAAGTCTTGTGGATATGGGATCTGTGGAAAAGGGATCTATGAAATATAATACATATGGGATTCTTGTAGATTAAGGTAGGCTTTAGATCCCATACCAAATGTCTTGATAAAAGTGAAAGCTTAGACTCCATGGATAGGAGAGTATGAGGAGAAACTCATGTATAAACACAGAAACAAAAGGTGGTATGAAGGGACAGAGTATCTGTGATACCACAAGCAAGCTATCTAAGACAGGCCAGCAGTCCCCAGAAAGGAAGTGAAATCCCATTCCCGGTCTCTAGATGGAACCCTGATGCAAACTGGATTATAGACTTTCTGACACTGGAATTGTGAGGTGATAAATCTCTGTGGCATGAACTTCTTCCATTTTTAGGCCTTTTTACGGCTGAGACGTTTTTATACAGCTTGCATGCACATAGCTATACAAAATAGACAAACAAATCATTAATTGTTAATAAAGCAGAATAAAGTGGTTTTATTTATCACTCTAGTATATGTATAATTTTTTACCATTTATTAAATATGAAAACATATACTATTGAGAAGGGTGTCCTTGTTTATTTTTATGTAAATAATCAATTCTTTGGTACTGCAAGACAAAGAATATCTTCAATAGTTTACAGCTGACTGAGGCCTTGGTTTGATAATCATCAGTGCTCAGCCTGCCATCTCCTGTAAGTCCGTAGTACAGAATGGCAGAATTATGCACAAGACAACTTCAGAAATTGCTAAAAATTATGTCCTAATCTCAAGCTAAAATTCATTTAATAATTTTAAAAATTAACTCAAGTCAGTAGCTCAAAGAGAGACTTTAGAAATCAAACATCCTAACACAATACAATCTAAAGAGATAGTAGTTTGATATTTGTATGCTAAGAAATGATGGAAGGCTAATATTAAGTCTTTTCTTCATAAGTAGACCATTATAATTCTAGGAGAACTTTGTATGTACAATGTTAACACAGTCATGGCAGTACCTGCCAAACTAACCAAACCAGGGTTTCTAATGGTTCATCCTATTCAAGGTACTGGGAAGGAAGTACGAAATGTTTCACTGGGACTTAATGAAAGCTTTCTTCAGTGGGACATGAAGGCTAGAAGTGCTTCCAAGCCTCATGAATGAAGGGAACCTGAAGTTACTCACCTTCATTCAACTAACCCAGGGACCACAGACAGGTCACACACAGATGTTGCTATGGTGGATGGACTTATTCTTCAGAGGGAAGAGGTGGCAACCTGCTGAGCACACTGGAGTTCATCTGGACTTCATGAAGTACTTATTACATGGTATTCATTAATTGCCCACTGGCTAAAGTCTTTTCATTTGCCTAGTACAGCACATTAGTGTCACTACGCACCTGTTAAAACCTCTCTGAATATAAATTAATTAACGGTAACTTTTCAAAGTTGGCGTAGTCATTCATTCATATGTTGTGGCTTCCATACTGAAAGTTTGATTTTTTTTCTTTTTTAGATAACTTTTCAGGTTTTTTTTAATTGAAAATGTTTGGCAGTTTTTATCAAGCTTCTTCAGAACTAAGTTTTCTAAATTTCAGCATTCCAAATAATAAGCTCACTTTCCCTCTCAACATACACTGTCTGTTTTCAAATAGAATGCTTAAAATGTCAAGTTTGCGGGTTTTATTTTACAACCAAGAATTCTTGGTTGATAAATGGCCATCTAAAATCTGGACAATTATAAACGGAAAGTAGTTTGTGTTTTGCGGGATTGGTAAAGGGCATACGTTTTTAGGGCATACGCTCTTTAGGGCGTCTTTGCCCTACGGAAGACATGTGTACCCATGATCCCTTTACTTAGCAAGATCCTTAGGCTAACATGAAACTTCTCAGAGATTCCGGTGTACGCAATCCATCATCAAAGATGTCAAAGTTTAGATTTTTTTTGTACAAAGTACTGATGAAATGTTCAGCGTGCTGTACTAGTTTGGGCTAAATGACACTATTTAAGCTATTAAGTTATGATGTTAACACAGTCCAAGCAATGTTGGGGTATCTTCCTTCATTTTTAAACTACCAGTCAGTTAGTATTTATAGTTTATATAAAAATTATGTGTGTTGTTGGGACATATTTTGGTTCAATTAAAATCCTTTACTTCTATAATGGAAGCATTTAAGACATTTTATTTCAGGTAATATAATTTCTGTCATCATTGTACTTAATTTAAAGTTTAAGATCCTGACATTTGCATTTAACTTCCTGTCTATTTTTTTCCTCTTTTATTGCCTTCCTTTGGATTGAGCATTTAATTAAAAGATTATTAGTTCTTTAATTATATGTGTGCACATGAATCTGTGTATGGGTATGTGCACATGTGTGCACATGCTGCCAGAAGCCAGAGGAGAGCACCAGATACCCCTGAGGCTGGAGTCAGAGTTATGAACTGCCTAATGTGAATGCTGGGGATGGATCTTGGGTCCTTGGGACACAGGCCTGAGTCATCTCTCCAGTCCCTGTATTTCTTTTAGGATTTCGATTTTTCCATTATAGATCTTACAACAATATAGTTACATCTCTCATCTCAAAACGTATGCTATTGCTTACATATATTTTTATTGTCATATATAGTTTACATATATTTATATTTATTGTTATATATATTCTTAAAATATATTTCAAGCCTCAAATGCACTTGTTTTATTTTAATCAAACAGTTAGTTCTCTGTTGAAAGGATTAAAATGAGGCAGAAGCTTTTTGTATCTACTTGTGAGTTTGTCACTTTCAACTCCATTTTCCTTTATTTAGATCTAAATTTACGTCTGGTGATATTTCTCTCTGGCTGAATGTCTTTACTCATCATGAAATTTCTCAGCTCTGCACGTCTGTAAATGTCCCCACAGAACACCAGGGTGACAGTTTCCCCTCCAGGAGGGAAGATGTTCTTCGCTGTTTTCTGGCAGGCATTGTTCCTGAAGGAGCTTCGCTGTCTTTTCCACGTGTTCTTTCACTTAATGTGTTGTCATCTCCCTAACAACTTATTTCAAGATTTTCTCTTTATCTTTGCTGTGGTTTCTTTTCTGTTTCTTTTTCTATTTTTGGCTCATCATGCTTTCCAAATCTACTGGTCTATAATTTTTTAATCATATTTGGGAAATATTTTTCTGTCCACCTTTCTCATTCTTTTTTTCAAGGAGTTCAATTACTTGCATTTGGATCACTGGGACCCATAATGTTTTAAGTTATTGTTTGTTTCCTAGGCTTTCTTTGTAGCATTTATCTTCTTCATTTTCTCCCTTGCTTCTATTGCTGTATTATATTTAAAGCCACAATTTTATATTTTATCATTCTTTGATTTTAATTCATGAATTTCGCACAAAAATGTTGAGACTTTTTTGACCCAGGCCATGATATAATATAATAAAGAATTCTTATCCAAAAGAAAATCATTTGCTTCCTGTACTTGAGATGTGTTGTTACTTGTGTATCCATTAGATTAATTGATTTCAACAGCATTTGTGGCCTGGAGCATCAGATGTCAACATGGCTTCAATCAAAGATTTATTATAAAGAACTTGCAAATAAAAAAGTCATTCAGTGAAATTAAACAGATCTAAAGTTTTGGCCTGTTCTTCTTGTGGACTTTTAGGATAATATATAGACACCATCCTCTCAGATTGGGGCTCCTTTTCCCCTTCCTTCCTATTTGCATATCTTTTTTTCTTTCCCTGTCTGATTGTTCTGGACTCTGAGTGCTTTATGGGGTAGAAGTAGAGAGGCTGGGTATCCTTTATTCCTGATCTTAGTGTGAAAACTTAATGTTTTTCTCTACTAAATGGGAACCAAATCCATTATGTTGATGGAATTGTCCTTTATTTCCATCTTGTTGAGCACTGCTTGCAAGAAAATGTGATGGATTTTGTGATATCCCTTCTTTCTGTTTCAATTGTGATGAGTACATTTTATTTATATTTTGTCTCACATTGCAATTAATATTTTTACAACTTGAATCAACTTCTGTTCCATGAATAAGCTCACTTAGGATCACATGTTATAGAAATATGAGCCAACAGACTATTAACTCCAAACAAATGAAACAATTCAATAAAATGGACTGATAGATCTTTGTAGTAGTGTGTGGTCCTAGTTTGTTTTTCTGTTGCTGTCACAAACACTGAATAAAACATGCTTGACAGATAAGGGGTTCTTTTAGGCTTACAGGCTCATTATTGATAGAAAACAGGGTAAGAGCTTGAGGCAGGAACTTGGAGAACCGAAGCAGAAAGCTTGGTGCTCACTGGCTTGCTTCCCTTGACTCGCTCATCTACCTTCCTTATATGGCCCAGACCCACCTTTCCAGTAGTGGTACTGCCCACAGTGGGCTGTAACGTACATATTTAGCTAATTTTAGCTACATTTACAATGAGAGCTAGAAGCAAAAACAGAGTAGAAAAGCTTGAAAAAATATGCCGTTTGACTATAAAAGGAGTTTGGTCAGTGTGGATGAGGAGTGTGGCTGCGAAGTTGGTTAGCACCAGGAAAATAAATAAGATGTTTTGAGGTTATCTCAAGAATTATCCAGGTGCCACCTTCCGTAGGACCAAGAGGTAAAGGCTTTCCAACTCATTTGGAAGCCTGTGTCTGAGAAGAGAGCTGTAAGTTGCCATGCATGTACAGGGCCATGGGTGTCCATTGCTCAGACACTCTGAGACCGTGGAGGCTAAATTCCAACATGGCTTCCCTAATCACACAACTAACACCCTAGTGTTATTCAAGTGATGTTGATATTGTAGACCTTTGGAGGACAAGGTTTATGGAGTCATGGTGGCTTTCACTCAGATATCAAATGAAGGCTTTAGAGTCAAGGCATCATGTGAGACATTTAGAGTCCTTGTAAGAAGCTCAAGGGTAATAGGTGAGGAGTAAATAAGGCTGAGGATTAATCCTAAGCTACAGTGGAGACCCCGGAGTCTTAGAGATGTCAGGCATATAGTGATGAAAGCTGCAGATGATGAGTAAAGTCTGCCTAAGAAAGCCCTGTGGTCTTTAAATGCAAAGGCCATAGGAATAGCAACACCATTTGAGAGTCCTTTGGAACTCACTTTACCATGGTTTACAGCACAGAGGCTGCACACTGATCTGCACAAATCTGCAGAGTTTCCAGCTTGATTTGCCTATAGTATCCTTCCTTTGCCTCAGTTTCTCCCTTTTGGATTGAAGATGTTCATGCTGTATCCTTGTATCTTGGGCACATGGAACTTTCATTTTGATTTTAAAATGCCTCATAGCTAAGAGATTGCCTTGAATAACAGTAGACTCTAGATTTTAGACTTCTGAACAATGATGGATGTGTTAAGACGTTGGAAACTCTTGGAGATGGACTAAAATCATTTTGTCATTGTAAGTTGTCCATCAGCCTTTGGGACCCACAGACAAAATGCTATACTCTGAACATGTATACTCTGAATTTGGAATATTCCTTACAAACTCACATATTAAACATTAAGTGACCAGCTGGCACTTTGGGGGGAAACAGTAGATATGACAGTCCCAATGGAGTAAGTTGGTCACTGAGGACATGCCAACTTCTCATTTCATTCTTTTCTGCAATGGGACAAGGAGTCCCATTGTCCACATATTCTCACCAAATACACAGAGTCAAGTATGTGTGGGTTAGCCCCTGCTACACTGAGCAAAACGCCCCCTTCCCTTAAGTTGTTCTGGTTAGGTACCTGTCACAGTAATAGGAAAAATAATACAGGATCTAAGAAGCCTAAGAATAACACATACTCTTAAGTACCATGCCATTCTGTGATGCTGACACATGTAGAAACTGTAGAAAGAGTATATCATATATTTGACATATATTTATTTAGTGTATGATATATTTACTTAAATATATTATATATTTAAAGATTATATCATATATTTATCATATCATTGCTTTGTGATGAGAATTCATAAAACTAGCCTGTTATAAGTTTCCAATCCTACATTCTATTATTTTTAACAGGGATTATGTGCTGTAAGATCGAGCCCTAGAACTGATTCTCACTGCCTAACCAGAATGTGGTCGTGCCTACCCCAAACTGTTCCCCATCTCCAGTTCCTTATAACTATTGTTATTTTGCGTCTGTGGGTTCTCCTTTAAAAAAAGAACAACACCTGAGACCAAGTNCCTTGCCTCCCCTGTCTAAACAGCTAGAATTTCAGACCTGCACTGCCAAACTCAGAAGTGTTAAACATCTTAAGATTTCACACCTAAGCAAGCTCACGAAATGTTTGTATTTTTATCCCAGGCCTATTTCCCTTAGCATGATGACCTTCAAGTTCCCCCACACTATTGCACCATCACACAAGGTATGTTTCTCTTCTTTGTACAGTCTTAGTTCTCACCAATTTTATGTACATTTCACTACTTTTTCTTTTTTAAATCTCTCATCTGTTGAAGGACATTCATTATTGCTCTCTATCTTGGCTATTTTTAGTGTGGTTGCAATAAACATAGAAATAAGTATATGTCTCCCAGATACAGATTTAATGTTCATATATATATATATATATGTGTGTGTGTGTGTGTGTGTGTGTATACATGTATTCCAACACACACACAAACACACACACATATACCACACACAAATATATATTCCAAATATATATTCCACATGTATATGTGGACTGTCTCTATATATGGAATTAACAGATCATATGGTAGTTCTGCTTTTAATTTTCTGAGAAACATCCATATGGTTTTCTTCAGTGTTTGTACTAATTTATATTTCCACCAAAAATCTACCAAGATTTCTTTTCTTCCAGAATCACATCCATAATAAAATTCATTTGAAAGCATATGAGGTTATATCTCATTATGATTTTGAGTGAGTATAGTTTTTGCCATCTTTATGTTTTTATTGAGAAATATTTATTTTGTCTATTTTCTTAGTGTTTTCTTGCTATTGAGTGAGTTTCATATATACTTAGTATCTTAACTTATTAAATGTATGGCCATTTCAAGTTAGATTTTCAGTCTGATAAAATGTCAAACCTTTGTCCTTTGTTGTTGTTGTCATCTGTGATTGTATGGCCATAACAAGGAAATCATTGCCTGGACAAATATTATGAACTTTAGCACCAGGATTTCTTCTTGTTGAGTCCATGTCTTTTGAAGATACGAATGAGTTCATGCGGTTGCTTTGTTATTTACCCTGTAATATTTATTAGAATTCACTGTGGCCTGTTTGGCCTTGTACAGACAAGAGTTTGATTCCAACTGTAAGGCTACCTAAGTCCTGTTCATTTCAAGCACCAGACCTCCTCTTTGTTAGTTAACCTAAGCTCCACATCCATTCTTCAGCTTCTCTTCGCAGACATCTTACATTTATTTTCCCTTTATTCTGTCCTCCTTGCTAAATGCCATTGTTTAAAAGGGCATCCTCGACTCCGGAGAAACTTGCAACATTGCCGTCACTTGTTTGTGTCTTACTTTGTTTTATTATTATGAGCACACCCATTTGTTATTATCAGGCTAATATTTACCTTCTAAACTGTCTTTGTCATCCACCACTAGGCTAATTCTATTGCTAGCATTGTCTAATACACAACTATCTACAGCGAGAGTAATGGTGATACAGGATGAATAGAAGTTAGTGAAAAAATTTATGCAATAACCCCACTTTTCTTTATAATTTCAAAAGAATGAATTGATAATTTCTGTTTGCAGAATTTTATAACTTTAGGAGCTTGTCTTCTACAGACAGAGTGAAAGAATGACATGAGAGAAATTAATGTGATTGAAAAAAATACTAAAAATTATAGGAATATTTTATTTTCATTCTATTTTTTCTGAAGAGGGAATTAAGGAACAAGTCTCATTAGCTTTTCTCTCCTAAAGCAATGTGCTTTTGCTCTAGATTTTAGGATTGCTTTAGACACAAATACTTTTGTCTTATAGACTTGATCTAAGGAACTATCAGCCATAAAATTAAGGTTTAAGGGGAATAATCAGGGCTCTGCTAACCAGCATCCAGGGGACAGGACAGATAAAACTCTGTTATATTGTATATATGATTCAACTATTAACCAAAATAGTTCTCATGTTCAAACTTGATTATTAAAGCTATGGAGTAAGCTTAGAAATTGAGCCCTGTGTGTTCTTGAACTTTGTTCATTGTCAAAAGCACTTTGGCCAGTCTATATTCAAGAGGAAATGTTAAATCTTTCAGTCTTTCCTGAGTTTGGAAAAATTGATATAATTTACATCCTTAATATATTGAAGACATTCTCTGTTGGGATTTTCTTCATGTGAATATTCCCAACTTGCATTTCAATTTCTTTCAATGTTATACATTTTCACATTATATCTTAGTGGATTACTTTTTAAGGGAATGTTCTAATTTTATCAGAGTTGTGTATTTTGCCGTCTTCTTGAAGATGAATGATTTAGTAAATGATGACTCAGCTTTATCGTGATCTCCATTGCAGCCCATATCATTGTGTCTGTGGACAGACCATAACTTGGAAATCCTATCAAGGTTACCAGATTGGCCTTGTTTGATGGGGAGCAGAAGAATGCTTAGGTGGAGCATAGGCCTTCTGTAACTGTGGGCTGGCAAACATTCTGAAGGTAGTTCTCCCTGATACATTAACACAGTGCAATCACCATACTTACTTTTGTGCTGGGAACTTGGTAGCGTTGAAGTAGCATTTGAAAGAGGAAAGTTTGGCACTGTTGTGTTTGTAGTGAGATCTTGGTTCTTTATGACACCAGGAGTTGTTTTTTCTATTATGTGAAAAAAAAACCACAAAAAGAACATCCATCAGGAACATAGTAGAGCACTAGCTAGTTTCATTAACATTCATGCCCATGCCCGTTTAAAACTTTGGGGTTGTTACGGAAAATATTTGGGTCGAGATTTAGAAATCTCGCATTCTAATGGTCAGCATTAGAATGACCTAGGTAATTGCTTAAGACAGTAGAGTGATACTGGAGTTTCTTGTGTGTTTGCTACAGCTGTTCTCTGACATGATACTACTAAGTACACAATTAATGAAAATAATTGTATGTGTGAGAGTCCGGTAATTTTTCCAGTCACATAACTTCCATGTGAAGAGAGTCATGCCTGGGATCCACCCACATTTGATTAAAAAAATCAGTTAAGCACTACCAGAAAGAAGAGGATCTGGAAATGGCAGCAGTTACAGAGGACACTGTGGTCTCATGCTGCCTGCTAGAGGATTTCATGCATGTAGAAGAACCAGAGAAGTGAGGGACACCAGGAAAACAAGAAAATCTATTTTATATCATATTTAGTCAATTTTAAAAGGAAAACTAAAAGCGATGTTAAGCCAAGATGTTAAAAAATAATACTGGAATAAGTTGACTTGAAACAACCTATATTTGCATAATTATGTTTGAAATGATTGGTGTTCTTCAGTAGTTTCAAAGTTCAGTGTAGGGACATCAGACTAGTAAAGAAAATACATACATATCAGTCAGTGTACAATTTGTGCTGTCTAGACATGAAATTAGCTGGCACTATGCAGGAAAGCAGTTTAAAGGATTCCTATTACAGAATGGGATGGAGCAGGGATTTCTGACACCCTCCAGTGCAGGAGGTCTTGGAATTATAACAATAAGCAAGAATCTATGAAGAAAATTCTTAGTGCTCCTAAGGCATTTGTGTTAGAGAAACCAATATAATAAATAGTGACAAATACATTCTCAGACAGAGATATGTGTTAGTGACGGTGCTGTTTTGCCCCATGGAACATCTACTTGTACTGTTGACTGGACAGATGGCAAGTACTTTGGGATCATTATCACTCCTGGGCCACTATCACACCAGAGTCCCTTGCTAGTGCCAGGATTACCATTAACAATCCCTGAGGAGGAAGTGCCGGGCAGTGGTGGCACATGCCTTTAATCCCAGCACTCAGGAGGCAGAGGCAGGCAGATCTCTATGAATTTGAGGCCAGCCTGGTCTACAAGAGATAGTTTCAGGACAGGTTCCAAAGCTACAGAGAAACACTGTCTCGAAAAACCAAAACCAAACAAAAAAAATCCTTCACTATAACTTCATATTAAGAGTTCAAGACTTTAAAAATGTTTTAAAATCTGAGGAGGGAAAGTGTCATAATCTCATCTTCACACCACCAGCAGATTGTTCAACAACATTCCTGCAGGCTAGGAGGGAAGAGAAAAAATATTCTAAGGCCTAAATGAAATAAACTGCCAACCAACATTACAAATATCTGTGAGGTTAAGAAACTGAAAGGAAGTGGCAATATCCAAAAGCAAGCAAAACCCAAGGGAATTCATGTCCATCAAACCAGCAACGTCGAAGATGCTCATGTCCATCAAATCAGCATCACAGAAGATGCTCAAAGAGACGCTGTTATAGAGTGAAAGGAAGGCTGTCACTCTGACAAAGCACGTGTCAGTGCACATTCCACTAGAAAATTAGATTCACACGGGGGCATAGAAAGAAATCTAGTGCTAATGGTTCAATAAACCCCTGAACCACAAAGTGAATAACATAGGAAAAGAAGAATGTTAAAAGTAACTGTAAGAAAACAAACCAAGGTTTCACTAAGCCTGCACACAAGAAGCTAGTCCTTTTGTCTGCGAGGTCCCTGGTCAGCAAGTGGCCCTGATCCTGTACCAGAAGATCCATCAGAGAGGTGAGTGTGTTCCTGACTGGCCAGCAGAAGCCCCAGAAAGGGAGCACAGACACTCCTCAACCCCCTAAACTTTCTGGTCATTCTGCAGGGGCTTCTCTCCGGGCTACTGCCTTTCTCTTCCTATCCCATCCTAGCTTGCTCCCAGGCACCCCTTCCCTACTCCAGGGTCATAACATCCCACAGCTCAGCCTGTTTTGGGGCTGGGATGGGGTGGTGAATGCAACCTGGCAGGATTTCCTTTGTTTCACTAAGCCTGCAAGCAGCAAGCTAGTCCTTT
>LOJH01017056.1:0-16010 GCA_001685095.1 Ellobius talpinus
TTTTTTAAAAATAGTCTAGTATTTACTGTTTATGATTGACCTACGGTTGTAGAAAGGACAGGATATGTAACATGTGTGGATGTGAAACAAAGATCTCTTTAGGAATAAATAACTTAAGAACTCAGTTGAAGGAGATGTTCTGACAAGTGTGAGCGTCTCAGTCTTGGTTTCTAGATCTACCTAATTATGTAAAATTTTGGTGAGTTAACTATGCAAAGTTTACAGTCAACTCTGAAAACTCAGCACACATAACCAGAATTAATGTTGACTTTAATTATCATACAAAGTGATGTTAAAAACTTAACACTTACTTAGAAGAATGATGACCTGAATTCTAGTCCTTGTACATCCAAGAGATCTTAGTTTTTGTTGTTGGTATTTTGGTAATTGTTCTGTTGTTGTTGTAGTAGTATTTTGCTTTGTACTTTTTATATATGTTTGTTTCCAAAACAAGGTTTCTCTGTGTAGTCATGGCTGTCCTATAACTCCTTCTGAAGCCCATGTGAATCTTTGACATGGAACTCAGTTATCTGCCTGCCACCCAAGTGCTGAAATTAAAAATGTGTGTGACCATGCCTAGTCAAATTCTTGGCTTTTTGACAGAGAAGTCAGTGTATTCCTTGGTCCTCACTTTCCTTCGTGAAAGTTGGCAAAGTACTGATGTTTTAGGTGCCACAGAGTTCTATTGGAGTCATTGTCTCAGTTACAGGGGCAGTGTCAAAAGCAATACTTAGTAGCAGCCTCCTTCGGAAATGAAGCAAGATCTCATGTTTTATCTCTGAAAATTTTGCTTCTTTCTGAATAATCTCTATACAATGATCTATCATTTATGAACATGTATGAGTCAGATCTTCTTGTTCAGCTCAACAAAGCTCTGGAAATCATAGCATTTCTCCCTTAGTTTTTATGTTGTTGTTCCATTGAAATGGAAAGAAACATCAACTGTCCTTCCCACTAATTCCAATTTCTTTTCCTTTCCTTCTTAAAAACAAAACAAAACAAAAAACCAATTATAATTCTAGGGAAGCTTTCCAATCAACCCAAGCTATGCTGATTTATACCTCAGGATCTGCTTCCAAGGAAATAAGCTAGAACACACAGATTTCAGATTTTTCTCTGATTGAAATATTTCATAATCCAATGGCCGAACACATTTTGTATATTGTATGATACTTCATACAAAACCTCCAAAGAAAAATCTGTTGGGCTGAGTATGGACATGTGAATATGCCTGCACATGAATGTGTGTGTGTACATAAGTAATCACAAAGGGAACATTTTTATTATTACTATATACTGAAAATAAAAGATATGATCAGAATAAAACAGAAACTAATTGTGCTATTTTAGTAAATTTTAATCTAAATATTAAATATATTACACAAGCATATAAACAGTAATTTTCTTTAGTTAAGTTAATATATATGTATAGATAATATTAATTATATAATAAAATATAATTGTGATATATTAGTTATATTTTTATGTATTATATAACAAGAACTCTTCTAGTTATTAACAAAATACAATAGAATAGTTGACTTATTTCTTCATAGTTAAGAAGTAGGGATACTGGAGTTCAAATATATATGAAAATTGAAGATTTTCCTCAGCTACTAATGAAAATAAGTTGGGTCCAATGCTAGTTATCTCAGATCTTATCTTTATAACTCTCCCTAACATGTGAACTCAAACAATTTTAAGGTATTTATATAAATCCACAAATCTAACCATTTTGTTTGATCATAATGTTTAAACATTTTAGCTCGATTTCAGGAAGGATAATCTTATCCCTCCTACATGATATACTATTGTCTTACTACAGAGGAATGTTTAGACCCTGCCAAATGATTTGTATTTGGAAGTGAATATCAAAGGTCCTTATAGCAGAAAATACACATAAGCTTTTTCTCATATGTGAAATTACTAAGGTGGCAATTTATTTCTGAACAATAATGGAGAAGAGAATGTCAAGGCTACACTTGGATCAGTTGGGAATAATAAGAGTACTGATTAGCGATGTCTTAAACAAGCACACAAGTCAGCACTGGTAGATTCACTATTGTACATTTTGAATCCGGGCTTCAGTGAAACATTATTCTATAGAGGAAAAACTTTGTCACATCTATAACAGTCATTGGAATATCTACCACTGTGTGAACACACACACACACACACACACAAACACACACACACAGAAAACACCCTCCCCACTACACATAATGGGGACAAGATTGTAATCCACAGGTAACCTGTTATCAAATTTAGATGAATTTTTGTGACTTTATAAAAATTTAATCATATTTAATCTAAATGAAAAACAAATAGATGCCTCTGATGTTGCAGACAATGTCATTTCCATGCTATTTGATTGCAAATTCACTGCCATCATGTAGTGTAGCTACTTACCTTTAACACAATGAATATTAAATAAAATTTGAAAATTTATACCATGATGTTTTTATATTCTGTGGAGCAGGACACACAGTGTTTCAATCATTATTGAAAGTTTTATTGGATATGACTCAATGCTGCTCAGTCTCTATAGTTATTCATAGGTTGATATGTTTCAATGGCTTCATGAATACTCAACAAAAATTAACTGAGGGTGATAATTGATGCTTAGAGAAATCTAAATGTTCTTCAGCTTCTGCAAAGGCCACATCAAAGTTATTTATCCCTTGGGATAACTTCTACACAAGGTTAACATTTGTCTTTTGAAAGCACATATGAATAAGAACACATTTTTGACATTAAGTGTTCCATATGGCTAAGGATTTAGCCAAGAACTATGTACTCTAGACTTGAATGGCAACATGTGCAGGTGAAACTTGCATGGTAATTAATACACATGGTAAAAGGAACATCAATGAGTATGCTACTCATAATCAACGAAGAGCAAACCTTTTTAAAACTAATTTTACATAATTATTTTAGTTGATATTTTCTCCTTTTATTTTTGAGGTTCATAATATTGTTAACTACATTATTGTTCCCTTCTCTTTCCTCCCTCTAAAACTTCACACACACATACACACACACAGACACACACACAAACACACAGACACGCACACACATCCCTTATTCTCTTTAAAATTTGTGGCTTCTTTTTTATTAATTCCTGCTATATCCATATATGTATGTGTTCATACATTTTCCTAAATATAACCTGCTTAGTCTGTATAATGTGATATGTATATGTGTCTTCAGTACTGACCATTTGATACTGGATATCTAACTGGTGTGCTCTTCTCTGGAAAAGACTATATCTCTTTCTCCAAATTCCTTAGGTACTTAGCTCGTGGAAGGTTGGGGTCTTGTGTGCTTTACTCCCTCTTTTTGGCTAGTGTTTTAGTGTCATCCTTGTTTGGTTCACATGTCTTGCCAACGAGGTAGTCTATAGGAATATGACATTAACCAATTCTCCATTTCTAAACAATTTTAAACAAATCTTTCTTTGATAGTCACTATTAAGATTCTGATTATATGGTTTGGGAAATCAGCATCTAGTATATTCTTAGAACTTGCCTATATTAGCACAAATGCTATAGATTTATTATGCAATTAGAGAATGACTCTTAATGAAGTCCGGAAGATACCAACACATACTATGTGAGATTCTGACCACATTCATAGTCCAAAGTCTGAGTTTCCTTGAAGGAACAAACCAACTCTGTATTGTTTAGAAGATTGTGAATCAAAGACAAAACATAAAAGCTCATCAATTATATTCACCATACAGGCACTCACTGAATTACCTATAAGACGGGATTCACTTCTTTTTGTACCAATGCCAGAATTTATCTGATTACAACAATTGTCAAATGGTCTATACCTGAAATGAAAATAATTCCTATCCTACATTTTATGATTCTTAGGACTTAAGTTAGATGAATCAAGTGAAAACTGAAAAAAAAGTCGCATGGACTATAAAACACCAATTAAGCTCTCTTTACAAAGGCTAAATACATATGATGCTCTTCAATAATAAGTTTTTAAGAATTTCTTTTTGAATTATCCCAACTATTCAAAAACACTATTTTTCCAATATTTGTATTATAAAATTGAATAAAACTGTTTGAAAATGTTAAAGACAACATTTGAAAGAATCATTGCCGGTACCTTTAACCTGACACTATCCAGGTAGTCAATGTTGCAGGCTGCCCACATGAAGGGGTATAGAATAGTGGTAGCGGAATTGGTTGCTGAATGTTTTTAAAGATTCTCCAGCAACAGTGAGTCAGGCTACTTCAAGCCTTACTCCGACTTCCATTCCACCCCAACCTCCCTCTCTGCAGACAGGAACTTGACTTCCTCATCCATCATTTCCCTTTTAATAACACCCTCCTATTTATCTACCCTTCCTTCTTCACACCCCCCTGGCATGTTGACAGTGGCTGGAATTTCCCATTAAAGCAGTCATTCTTGTAGAAAAAAGGAACTGACATGATTAATGTCAGTCAGTGACTAAAAGCAGCACCACGCATCCCTGCACTCAGGTAATTGGAAGCATGGCTTGTCCCAAATACACCTGGAATTCTTTCCGAAAGTTTACTGAAAGCCATAATGCTCCAATTGTGCCACTGGTGATACTGCCGTATTGGAATCTTGAATCAGGAAATGTTAAAAGCGACATCTGACATTTGAAATGGTCTGGCCATGTAATGTGCAACAAGGAGAATGAGATTCAGAAAGGAATAACTTGTTCAAGGTCGTTCAGATATTTGAGTACAAAAAGCAATATGAGAAGCTGTTCTTCATGATTTCAGCCATTGCACACCTGATTTTTCATTATAAATCTTATCCAGCTCTATCCTTCCATCTGCCTCCACTGGGATCAGAAATGAAGTTGAATTGACTTCCATAAGTGAGTTCTCCATTTTCCCCCATAGGGAATTTCCTTCTTGGCTATCTTGCTGATTGAATTTTTAATAAGTATCTTCTTTTAAAAAGACTCACTCCTTCCCTGACCCAACATCCTCCTGTTGGTCCCCTGTGATCAGACAATTCCAACTGGCTCTATAGTCTCTCTCTGCCTCACTGCTCCATTGCATTCTTTAACACTCTCTTTCGAAAGGCACAAGACAGCATCATGCCCTGAATAAAGAGTGGAAATGGGAACTACTTGTGTAGCTCAGGAAAAAATGACAAGAAGGCAAAAGAATAAATAAATTAATAAATAATAAAGGCTTCTAGTCTGTGGAACTTTGCAAAGACAAAATGAAAAACCATCCTTATAATTTTTTTATTTTTGTTTTTTAGCCCTGGTTATGAGGCTCATAAAATAGTCCTTTTGGATCACTTCTATGTAATTATTTTCAATGTAGTCCCATTATCTGAACTATTAACAAAATTTTAAAATTGATAGAATTAAATTATCCAAAAAATTAAGCAAACATTTTTTCAAATTCTTAATTTATCCTTTCATTTTTTTTTTTGTGTGTGTGAATCTGTGTTTTGATGTTGGCCAGTTGACTGACCTCAGAGAAGAGAAATCTCTAAAGTTTAAAAGGAAGAAAAAATAATTTCCAAAATTATTTCCTTTCTAGTACCATGTGTTAAATGCACTGAATGGGGAAATATATTGTTCTTTATTGGAAGGCACTAGATTAAAGAAGATGTGGAAAGAGAAGAAAGAGGTAGGGAGAAAGAAAGACAATGCTGTAGCAATAGGTTCAAAGCCAAGATACATAACAAGAGGGGCTTCCCTTTGTGCATTATTTCAGTAGCGGAAGATGGATTAGAAGAATAGGGCAGAAGATTTAGTAATGTTACATTTAAGTTAAATACATTGATATTACATTAAATTTAGAAAAATTGTGCTTTCAGTCAAATATGGTGTTTCAAGGGGTACAGAAATGGTTCAGGAGTGCTTTTCACCCTTCCCTGAGGACCTGGCTTCAACAGCATTCCATCTCAAAATTCAAGGCAGTGAATAACTGAGGAAGACATTGGCATTGACTTCCAAACTCTGTACATAACTGCATATATATGCATGTGAACACTTCTACATTTAACTTGTGCACACACACACAACCATACACATATGAATACAAAGATAAAATTTTCAGAGTTAGATTAGGAATGTAATCTTATTCTTGAAACGTAGTACAATTTATTTGTAAACACATAGTATTATTGTTGTTTAGTATAAGGAATAGACGAAGTTGTATGGGAAGATGTTAATATTGTTAATTTATTGCCAATTAAATAATAATCTAATTCCCAAAGTCTTATAAAGAGTTTTGGGAAAAGAAGTCGAGAATGACTTTAGAGATTAAGTTACTTATTTGTTGGACATGATAAAGAAATATTTAATTATAAAGATATCCTACAACCCTACTACTCATCGGTCTCTTTGCCTAAGCTGAATAATTTCATTTTGGTTTTAGTGTTGTTGCAAATAAAGTGCTTTTTGTTAACGTCAATGTACATCAACATTGACATCTGGTGGTTTCACACTCTCAGTAGCAGGTCTAACCCAGCCAGGCTCCAGTGAGCTGACTTGGGCATGAAGGTGCATTGGAAACAAGCTGAGGTCACCTAGAGGTTAGGTCTGCGGTATGCATTCTCCACATCAAGTCTGTGATGTATTAGCAAAGGAGCCATTCTTCACAGTCTTCATTCTCACCTGCTGGTTCACTGTGATCTCACCCTTGTCACCCATGGGATGAATTATCCAGACTAACTAATTTCACAGCCAGTAAATTACAGATATAGTCATTGAATCTATGCCTCATTAGGGGAAGTTAATTTAAGTAGACAATCAACAAAAATATAGAGGGTTGTGTACAAATCCAGTTTGAGTAGAAGATTTTTTATATCTAGAGCATACAATGAATTCACAACCTCAACATCTGCCATCACCAGAGAAAACACTTTACAAACAGAAAAGAAAGAAAGAAAAGAAATTGACTCCCTGCAATTTTCTCTGATGAATGTTGAATTTCCAATTAGTATTTTAATTACTCCAGTCAGACTCTCAGCTGTCTACAAGATAAAAAAAAAAACCCACAACATCAGCTTTCACATTAACTCTTAGAAAGAATATGATTCTCTTGACTTTGAAGCACAACCCTCCAAGTTTACTCTTTCTTCACATAAACACCTGGTCAAACATTCAATGAAAGTGTTTGCCATTGCATACCTATTAGTTACAGTAATATTTAACATGTGTATTCTACTGAACAGTTCAGTTCCCCTTTTCTTTATTGTTGAAACTGTTAAGACTCCAGAAACATGTCAGCCTAGGATTAATGGAATGACATCATTAAAAATTATGAAAATTAGTATTAAATGTATTTTTTCATCAACATCCATGGATGTTTCCTCGATACCTTTAAGCTTTCTCTTGAGCACAACATATTGATTTTAAATAATTATGGGCAGTTATCTTTTGGATTTTTTTACTACTTTTGCTTGTCTAAACTTGAAGAAAATACTCATTTCTCAATAGTTTATGAAACAATGATTCCCTTAATATTAGCTCCTTTCTTTATAACATCACCTCATTTATTTTTTCATCTCAGAACTCTGCACTACTTTATTGAGAGAAAGAACTTGCTGCCATCATGGACTGAAACAAAACCATCACTGTCTTCTATGCTTGTTTACTTTAAGTAAAGAGTTGTATTTAGTTGACCTGTTCATTAAAGCATGTCTGAAGACGGATATTGGGTAAGAATTTAGTTTTGGAAAAGTTTGGTTTAAAAAATATTAAGATGATCAATGGGTTTGATAATATAGCCATATATCAATAGGTGAAAGAATGAAATTTTGCTAAAATCTTTTGCAATCATAATTATCATTGTGGCTAACAATACTATGAAAAAAACCTGCCTAATTAACTGCCAAGGTTGTTATCAAACCTATTTCTGCAATGAGATGTAGACTGGAGAACAATATTGTTTCTTTTCTCTATAAAACATTGTGCTTTTTAATTATGCTACAATTTAAAATGATGTAAATCTATATTTATTGATATGGAAAAGTGCCCATAACATATTGTTGAGTGAAAAATAAAACAGGTTTTTTTTTAAGAACACTATGTTCAGCATTATTCCATTTACATAAAATCTTGTATACCTTTCAGTATAGACATCCATAGAGAAATGTTCAATTAACTGATTGTCTCTGGTTGTTGGATGCCACATCATGGTTATTTACTTAAGGTACACTTCAGTATTCAGAATATTTATAGTAAACATATTCTTTTTGTTTCAAAGGGAAACTTAGATAAAAATACATGCTAGAGGCTTGTAACTGCTTAGTAATATTTCTCGATTAGGGCAAGCTGTGGATGCCTACAGTTCATTTGGGAATCAGGTAGTATATTGGCCCAATCACTGATCCTCCGATGGACTCTAAAGAATCATTCTACATGTTATACTTCTATGTTTCTCCTTTCTAAAATGCTTCATGAGCACTACCACGTAGCCTACTAAGATTGGTTGACTATGTAAAGTACAAAACAACCTCAATAGGCCCAAGTGTTTGAAAGCACTTAGCATATATTAAAAGCTTGGCAATTTATACATCTTTTATTGCTTGATAAAGGTTAGTTGTTTTCCCTCTGGTGAATAATTATGTCACAATAATCCACTCAATAAGAGTTTTGGAGCCCTGTGTGAATTTAGCGATTCCAAAGATTTTGCAATTCATTTCGGACTTCATGGAAGATATTGTTTCACCAAGAACTAGGAACTTTCATTTACATATCTTTGCAAAGATGTTACTGGTCCACTCACTTAAAGACAAATGTACCCAATATCAATTTTCTTCATCCAAATCCTCAAACTATCGATATTTGGTACTGAAGTTTTCAAATGTAAAATCTTTCCTAGGGAGAAGGAAACTAAGACATTATTAAGACTTTTTCATTTCCTTCAGTACTTTAGCTAATGTATTTGTTACCTTTAGTTTGGTGGGTATCTGTATTGTGTGTATGTGTATATTTATATGCATATATGTGTCATAGTTAGGGTTTCAATGCTATGAAACGACACCAGGACCATGACAACTCTTAAAAAGAAAATAATGAATTGAGGTGGCTTGCTTACAGTTCATAGGTTTAGTCATGGCAGGAAGCAAGGCAGTATGTTGGCAGACATGTTGGCTGAGAAGTAGCTGAGAGTTCTATATCTTGAGGCAACATGAAGTGGTTTGTTTTATGGGGCATGGTTTGAACACATATGAGAACTCAAAGCCTGACTCCACAGTGTAACACCTCCTCCAACAAGGCCATGCCTCCTAATAGTGCCACTCCCAATGAGATTATGGTGGCCAATTACTTTCAAACTACAACACGTATGCATGCAAGTATATGTGTGCATGTGTATGTTTGTGTACATGGATGTGTATAGGTTTGTGTTTGCAAGTTTTGTGTATGTGTTTATGTATCGTGTGTGTTAAATCAAGTATTAGCCATGAAGAAGATAACCCCTGAAGGCCTAAAATGCAAGTGAACATATGGGGTTTCTTAATTCTTTGTATAAAATCTCAAAGAAGTTACTTTTTTCCCTCATCTTATTAAATATATTTCCTCTTCATCTTAGTTGCCTTCCATTCTATGAGAGTACACCTGTACTCATTCTATGAGATGGATGTGGAATTTACATAACAAGCAAGGAGGCTCATTTCTTGTCATCTCATTACAAAGTTGAGATATACTTTTACTACACCATAAATTAGACCATAAAAAATTAATGCTTACATGTTTAACAGACTTGTGACATTCAGCATGCATACACATGTTCATGCACCCATACTCAATTACACACACACACACACACATATACCTGCACATGGCACCTCTGTGCATTAATGTTATCTGTAGTACTGTATCTTTTATAACGGGTTTTAAAATACTAAAACTATTTGTTGTCAGATGAAACTCTGAAGGAAATAGCACAATGCAGTATGCTTTGGTGGCCTTAGCACAGGAAGTGAGTTCTCAAAGCAGGCAACAGCAGGCCACTGACAATGTCACACCATGCAGCAAAATGGAAACTTCCAAACGGATGGTATGTGTACCAGGGTGGATCAAAATAATTTATTTTGATGGGTTGTGACATTTTCTAGACATGGGAGAGAACAACATATCTTTCAAAGAAGTTTGCTAGATCTTAACTCCATGCTTTCAAAGTAGCTACATAGAAAGAAAGACATGGGCAGCATGATGCTTTTGGTTATTTTTCCTGCCTATCTTCAAATGATAGAAGACTCTACTTTGCTGCAGTACCAACTATCTTTGTGTGGGTTGTGAATTACTCTATTTATACATATATACATCATTTTTGTAGGTCTGTGTTTCTGGCAGTGAAACAGACCTCAGAATTCAGAGACGAGACAAATTCATGCTGTCACAAAGTTTCTTTCCGTATAAAGCAGCTATTAACTTCACCACTGAGGAGTAATTTACTGTCATTGTTTCTGTAGCTGATAACACAGGTAATGGCAATGGACATCCATAACCACAACTACACCTAGAAAAGGAAAGAAACATAGAACAATGCAATGTTTAAGTTTAAGTTTTAGAGAAGTACAGAAATTTTCATGGTCAGTGAATAAAGAGCATTCCATACACAGAAAATGGAATAAGGGGAAAATGTCAGATAAAGCAGAATTTGAGACAGCAAATATTTGCTATTTGCTTGTGAAATAAATTTTGTAAAGAAATAACCTAGATAAAAGCTCAGAAAACAAAAGATACTCCTTATATCAAATTGTGGCCTTAAATAATGAACTTGGAAAGATGGGCAGAAAGATGAAGTGTGATGGTCATGAAAATGAGTGGATAAAATAAATTCTACTTTGTTTAAACCACAGTATGTTCCTAATGACACAGAATAAGCTTTTATACAATATTAAGTCTCAGTTTTCATAAATATAAAATAGGCATTAGAACATCAAGGTTAAATATACTTCTTGACAAGAAAGTAAGATAATATTCTCCTACATCTAACTTGATTCTAAACACAAATCAGAAATTCACCATCAACAACCAAATACAAATTGTACAGTTCTTTAATTTTAACTCTAACCAAATTATCTGTCTAAATTTACATACAACTGCTATAAAATGAGTCAAAACTAATGATGGAGTTTTTATAGATGGGTCTTTGGGTTTTTATCTTCTTGATTGAAACAGAAATGCACAATTTGAGCAGAAATTTGTTACATGAAAGTCTAGAGCAGGCTGCCTCAAGAGAGGAAGCTTTCAAACTGTGGATTTTAAAAAAGACGTGAATATTTATGGGAGAAGTAATGTGTTTAGTGAGAAAAATGACTTTTCTCTCCCAAGTCATAGTGGACAAAGTATTTCCTGTTGCATTTCTTTCCAGGACCTCAACATAAGAGTAGGTGTCAAAACCACAAGGCTAGTGATATCATAACATTCATGTTTTGAAGATGTAGAACCTTCCTTAATCCACATTTATGTTCAAATATCATGGTGTTTTGCTTTTTGATATAGTAGGGACAATTGAACTCTACTTTCAAGATTGTTTAACCTCAAGTACATATTATGATCACTACTAGACACTATTGCAACTTTTTCCTTGGTCACCTCATTGTAGTCTTGGCCATCAGTTTTCTGGAGTGGTCTGACTTCAGGACTACATGAAGGCTTTCTTAGAAGCCGTCCTTATCCATAGGTCAGCTTGTTACACTTAGGTGTACTATGTGTAAAGGTATGTGAAAAGCAACAGTGCCTCATGTGTATTCCTTATGAGGGGGAACACAAGCTTGGTGGGAACCACCAAAGCCTATATAAAGACTAGCTTTGCAGTTTGTCATGAAGCCCTGTGCTTATTCTGGTCTTCTCAATGTGGGTTATCCTATGCTCAACTATAAACCCTTTTGTTTTTCATCTGTAGTGTTACTGACTTCACTATTTTAACATTAACATTAAATTAGCCCACTCCTATAACACAATGGTTTAGATATCCTGGTATTAATTTCAAAGCACTAGACCAAGGATAACCCAGAGAGGGTACAAGAAGCTGCTATACTCTGTAACACAAAGTTAACGGGTCATTCATTTGCTTGATATTTTGGTAATATGTCCGTCTTCATGTTGACTGTGTCCTGAGAACATAACTGACATTTATTCCTATGTAATGGATTAATTTGTTTGGTGGGGGATGTTTAAAAACAGAAGAGCATTCAAGACGCTTCTTTCTATATATAGAGGGAGACAGGGCAAAAAGTAATCAGTAACATATTAAAATGTTTTGTGTTGGTGAGATCAAAGGTGTAAGTTCAAGTGTACAGAAAAGGTATATTTGAGAGCAGCAGTAACTATTGAAAAGATTAGAGCTATTACAGAAAAACGTGATGCTTTATAAGATGACATGGAAGACTTCCTGATGCAAGATGCCACAGACTAAAGGTTCCATTTTGTGATTTTGCAAAATGATTTGAAAGGAGAGGGCATACAATCAAGCAGATACTGCTGAACCAGGAGTTCTCCTCTCCTCTAAAGCCAATGGTTAGAGAAATTCTTACAGCAGGACATGGAAGCATCATCAACATTAGAACTCCTTTTAAGAACAAATGGTGGAAGATTGAGGGCATCATGGAATCTTGCTGTACAAATCCAGAGAACTGCTGAGGCTTAGTGATGGGTGGCAAAGTGGAAGTTTTTACAAGAAAGTTGTAAGACCCCAACTAACTGATATGCTGTAGCTATAGGATGCCTGCTGGAGAATCCTGCAGGTATGGAGTGCTAGTGACCTAAGCCAGGTTGTGTATGATGTACATGACAGAGTCTGGGAGGGGGTGACTGCTGAAGCACTAGGGCATAATTTCGTCAAGTGCCAGATGTCCAACCTAATGCTGCAGGATTTTGTGTGTTCCTTTCTGGGATTCACTTTGGATCTTTTCCTATCTTTGTTTGCTGTACATCATTTCTCCATTTTGGAATGTGAATGCTTATCTTGTGCCATTGCATATTAAAACTTTATAATTTGTTAGTTATTTTATGGAAGTTCACAGTTAAGTGATCAGTTGGAAACAATGGACGTTGGGTGATAAAGATATGTCAACATGATTTTCATTGATTGTAACAAATGTCCTACTCTGAGAATGGGTTTGAGAGTCAGGAAACCATACATCACTGGAAATGAAATAGACATAGAACCTCTTTATACTTTGTTCTAAATTTTGGTTGACCTAAATCTGCCCTCAAAATAGTGCTTCATTACTTTAAAAACATCATATGCCATTAAAAAAGGATTTAATGATGAACTACTTTTATTGTGTTCATGATGAATAATTTAACTCTATTTAAATTTTTCCTACAAATAGCGCACTTTTAAAAATAATGTACAGCTGGGTATATTAAAACAAATTCTAAAAACAAAATTTATGCTAAATTATGCACTCACTAAAATGGAATAATCAGAATAATTACTGTTGGAATTTACTCATTTAATTAAATTAATTTTCTTTAATATTTGGTTCATGATACTGCTTCAGTATGGCTGTTTTCCAAGAAGAATACACTTTTCAATATTTTATTACTCTTTTCTTTCTAAAACTATTTATAATCTTCTTCAAACTTTATGTTATGGTAAACACATTCTAAAGTGTCTGTCATTATATATAGACACTACAGTGTAAAGTATAATTTCATTTGGGAAATAATCTATAGAGGCAAGTTAATTTGAAACCAAGAATAAGTTCCCTAAATGTCCTGTATACTTGTATATGCAAACACACAAACAGCTCCACCCCAACCTCTACATATATGCATATTGTTTTCTGGTAATTGAACACAAAAGTTTGACCATGCTTGATAAGGGCTTTGCCACCATATTAATCACTAACTCTTATATTCTATTCTTGATATTAATATCTATAAGCATTTTAATATAAAGGTTTTCATAGCTACATTTTATTCTCTTTCATTCAGATGCTTTTATTTTGACAAATATTTGTATAGGGTAAAACTGTCAGGTGTTTTCTTAAAAGTATACCTCTTACACATTTTATCAATTCCTGCTGCTTTAGAATCCACAGATTCTCACCACACTCTTTTATTCCAGCATGGTGCACATGTTCAATGTTCTAAATGAGCATATACAGAAGGATTTTGGCATCAATATTATCAAATGCTTTGTTAAATATTTCAATATTGCAGCCAAAATTTAAGAGACTAATTAAGAAGTGGTTGTCCTTATAAAAATATTCAAGACAATTTACAAAATAAATACTTCAAAACAAGTGTTTCTTAAATATGATTTATGATAGGCATGTAATTTTAATGAATACTTTTAAAGGCTTTTTGATTGAACATAATAAGGGATGATGAGGACTCCAACAGAAATGTTAAGCCTATTTATTTAAAATTAATTTCTAAATTTAAGAGAAAACCCACACATTAACACAAAATTCTCCATTGATATTTACATTAACATTGATATTATTGCTGCAAAAAATTTTATTCTCAATACTGAATTTTTGTCTAAATTTACAGTACCATTATAAAAATGTGAAATATTTATCATATATTTATTTCATTTAGAAATATATTTTTGCAAGATTTACTTTAATTTTAATCATCAACATTGTTGTTATTTTCATAATGAAACCATTGCTAGGAATTGATCCTTCAAACATCTTGTGGTGCTGATAAACACTTGCTTTGACTTGTTTATTTTTGAATCTTTTTTGTAGTGATGAAACCATCATGGTAGTAGTTATCACTTCACATTCTGTGTTTTCAGAAAAAAAGGAATGCTAACAAAACTGTGATAAAAAAGTTGTCATCTGGCTTCAATGAAATGTCATGCTTGGCAGATTAATGGAGATAAAGTTTCTCTGTTGTTCCATTGGATGATTAATTGTTTAGAAGATAATTTTAATAGACTAAGTGGGAACCTGAAGATAATCAGGGTCTTCATTATATTTCTGTTTTCCTTAGTCAAAGATATCTCACTGAACTTAACATCATATATTATCTACCTATGATCTATATATCACCTATCATATATCTATAAAATGAAAGATATAATCTATCATTATCATTAACCATGCCATCTACTATTATTCTATCTATACTATACTATCATCAATCACCCATATAGCAAATATCTATTATCCATTGTGTTATAAGATATCACGTAGGCAGAGACTGCTTGTTCATTTCCCAGTCAACCAGACACAAATAATCACACAGAAGCTATATTAATTATAACACTGTTTGGCCAATAGCTTAGGCATATTTTTGCCTAACTCTCATATCTTAACACATTTCTATAAATCTGTGTATCACCACAAGGCTGTGGCTTACTGGATAAAGTTCTCCAGCATCTGTCTCCTTTGGTAGTTATATGGTGTTTCCTTGATTTCATTTTTTTTTCTCACTATATCTGTTTGGATTTCTCACCTGATTTTACTAAGCCATTGATCAAAACAGCTTCTTTACTAATCAATGGTAATAAAACATATCCATAGCATACAGAGGGGGATTCCACACCATCTCCCCTTTTCTGTCTAAATAAAAAGGAGAGTTTTAAATTTTAACATAGAAATATTACATATAATAAAACATGTATTAATTAAGAATTAAAGTTACAATATTTATATTTTCTTTATATTTTATTATAACTAAAGAAAACTATAATTATAACTATTCTTCAACTCTATCAAAGACTCCAGAAAGATAACCCAAAATTAACAGGAAGTGTATTGTAAGCAACTTTTAAAACGCTAGAATTGACAGAGACATCTTATTGCCTGGATAGTAACCAAAAATTATGTAACATTGGGCCATCCATCTTCAACCTATAGGCCCTTAGCATCTGGCAGACTTTTCAATGAAGCAGGAAATCTGAAAGAATGTTTATTAAATAGATGATAGTTAACATATAGTTACATTATAGTTATAACATATAGAATGTTAACATTTAATAAACATTCTATCTTTCTGTCTTATTTAACCATCATCTAACACCAATCTATCATCTATCTATCTATCTATCTATCTATCTATCTATCTATCTATC
>LOJH01017058.1:0-22482 GCA_001685095.1 Ellobius talpinus
GAGGAGATGCCATGTCGATGCCAAGGAGCAAGAGAGCCTAAAACTACTGGCAAGTTACGAGCCTCAGGGTGAAATATAAATGAATAGAAATGAGTTAATTTATAGTTAGAGCTAGCCAGTAAGAAGACTAAGCCATTGGACAAACAATTGTAACTTAATTGTGATAAGCCTCAGAGTGGTTATTTCATAAGTGACTGTGGGAACTAGCGAGTGGGGACCTGGTGGGTGGAGAGAAACCAGTCCAGTGGGACTGGGCGAGATGGAGAAAAGGCCTCTCCCCTTTCCTGGGGATGAGTATTTTGGTTGGCCACAATACCAAGTGGTCAGCTTGGAAGTCATATACATGCAAGGCTAAATAGACTCATCAGGTTCTATTTATATATTTAAGCCATTCACACACACACACACACACACACACACTTAACAATAATAATAAAAGAAAAAAGAGGAAGTGAAGGGGGATGAACAGGACCGGAAGGAGTTCAAAATATGAGTGGCCATGGAAGTCAGATCTTGAAGGGAATAGTAGTCCCTGGGCAGAAAGGCTGTCCTAAGGGGTAGACAAGATTGGATGCAGAAGTGAATTATTCCTGTGTCTGATGAGTGTCAATGAGTTCATGAACCCTGGGCAGGGCAGTGTGCCCTCTGAGGATGGGGCCTAGTGCAAGTTGCGCCACTGAGATGGCCACAGATGTGGGTTGGGGCCTTCCAAAGATGGTAAGAGCTAGGGCATTTCTGCCAGCAGGAAATGAAAGTGCTGGAAAAGACAGGTCTTGGTAGTTCATCAATCCCAAGTTTCTAAAGGACTTGGCAGGGGTGGGGGTGGGGGTTCATGGACTACAGGTGGAAGACCCAGGTCCCAAAGGAGCATCTGTGTCTGTATAGATTCCAAGACCAGAGCTGCATTGTTGACCCACGGAAGCCTATGGTGTAAGGAGCTGGAACTCACCTTAGACACAAGGGAAATGATGTCTGTGCTAGGATGGAAAATGTTCTGCTACTCACAGCTTTGTGCAGATCCAGACACATGGGCCACAGGACGTAACATGACCAAACAGTAAGTGCAGCACTGCTGATCCTTACTGTCTCTGGAGCTCCTGGGTGTAAGAGACACTGTTCTGTGCAGTATAATCTTATTTACTCCTGATAGCAAGGGCAATAGCAGTAGGTAATGGTATTGTTTTCTGCAGGGGAGAATAAAGGTAGCTGGGGCTCATTCTCTGGCAGTCTGGCTCTAAGCTGTCACCCTGCTGTGCAGAAACTTCCTTGGACTTGGCAGTAATCTGGTTGATTTTTATTGTTCAACCATACAGGTAGAATGACACACACGCACACATACAAGATACTCTTACTGAATGCCAGTATATCATATATCCTTACTTCTCTAATCCACTGATAAATGATAAGACCAGAATATTGTTAGATCACCGACAGGTGGCCCAACCTTGAGCTTTCATTGGCCAATGGCAATGATATGGAATAAGGGGCCATGAGACAGACCTTGAATCCTTTTTTTGAGGTTTTTCTCTTTAGGACTCTGCTCATGACTCCATACATATGAAGCAAGAAGGTCTTGAGCTCCTCCCCTCAACTCTGTTATGGCCAAGTGCAAAGGAGGGCTGTTTTGTGGATGCCTGGTTTACACCAACAGAATCTCTAGAATGGCTGCCCAGGGACCAAGCCAGCTCCCCACCATATGGCACCACTGTAAGGCTCTGGAGTTGGAGCACGGAGTGATGATGTGTTATAGGGCAGGTTCATTATAAAGGTTCATGGATTTGGGATACTCGCTGCTGCCATCAAAGCCAGGAAGTGGTTGAACCAACCAAGGACATCAGTGGAGCCTGGGTAACCACCAGAGTTTTGGTCCCCTCTCAGAGGTCCTACTTCAGGTCTGGGGCATTGGCAATTCTCATGTTCAGGAGGGTGATGTTGACATTGAGTAACGCAGGTGACCATGGGAAGAAAGCATCATCATACTACTAAGGATACACATTCTAATACTTAGCGGAAACACTGAAGACCACACCGAGAATACAGAATGAATAAAGAGATCAAAATGCGACTAACTCAGAAGGCAAACAAACTGAACAAGGGAACAAACTAAATGGTACAAATAGGAAGCAAATGGCAAGCTAATTAAATCCAACTCTGAAACTAGTCACTTCATATAGATGAACCAAGTATTCCTATTTAAGACAGGGAGCATCAGGTTAGCTGATTCATTGGCAATAAGATATTCATTGTGATATGCATACTCAGATCAATTTGTAATAAAGCAGACAGCTGTAGTTAAAAGCTAAAAGACCTCCAAAGCTGATATGTGGTTATTTTAAAATCAGACAAAATGGACTTCAAGAAAGGGAATATTACCTGAAGTAATGAGAGACACTCTATAATGGAACAGCCATAGAACAATTAAAACAGCATTGTTGTCATAAATTTCCAGCATCACTACTTTTGTGCTTTGGGCCTTTTGTAAATACAGTGGGGGATTAAACATAAGCAGAGCCATGTCAGGATAGTTGAGTTCATAACCAAGGTGGCTACTTAACAGGGGGCAGAAGACGCAGCATGGATGGATACACTGGATAAGGACGAGCCATGTCCAGGTGGGTCAGAGTGGGATGGAGAGATTTCCTTATGCAGCTGGGAGTGTTGTAGCAACTAAAAGGAAGGAACTGTTTATGGCCTTTTCTAGTCTGTATTTTCTCACTGAAGCTAGACACTGGTAAGGGAATCTGTAGAAAGTGAAACCCTGGATGAGGAGAGACTACTGTAGATGTCCTCAGGAGAAGCAGAAGATAGCACTTGGAAGGTGGTAGAGTCCCACAGTGGAGGGGTAGACTGATGCAGATGTTAGGGGTGTGGAGAAGAATTTGGGGTGGTGCGGATGATGTGCCCAGTGAGATGAGGCAGTAGAGGAGAGAAAGCAGAGGCCTTGGGTATGCTTCCAAGTGTTACTCCAGCCTTCTAGGAAGTGCGTTGTGGAGGCCCAGGCCTGAGCCTATCCAACCAGTCACCCTTAGTGGACTTGCAGGTGCATTCTGAGGCCATATAACTGACACGTGTGTCCACGTCACAGAATGTTTTCACTCATCGCATTACCAAGCCAACGGCTGCCCCAAGGAGGACTGTCCTTGCCTGGTTTTCTAACCCCTTTCAAAAAGTGGATTCCTTCCAACTGCCTGGAAACAGTAGCCATGGCACAGATATGGGTGGTCAAAGTGGTGCCTGCTGCGTCTACCCTCCGCTGACCCAGGCTAAGCACCTGGCCATCCCCCTGAGGTAGCTATCCTGGTGGTGGTAGCACTGGGCATCTTGTTTAGGCCACCAGTGTCCTTGGACCCCATTCCTTCCTTCAGCATATGCCGGGCTATGGCCTCACCTGTCATTGGCAACAGGAAGGGCAATCTCAAACTTGGCCAGGAACTGGAAGTATTGCTCCTCAGTCTGCTGTGTGAAGCCCGTCCCCACCAGCAGCATCCTGAGGTCCTCTGCTCGGATCACCCCGTTCTTTGCCACTGACCGCGAGCCCTTGATGTTGAAGATCCTCTGCAGGCATTCAGACAGCCAGATGGGGTCCAGGAAGTAGAGGTTCCTCAGGCCGTGGCTCGTGTCTGGGAAGTGCAGCAGGGCTCCTGTTTCTATGAGGAAGCTGATCGCTGCAGGCAGGGAGGGAGGAAGCTGGGTCAGAATCACTCAGGGACCAGAAGGGACTTAGTGATGACCCTGTTCCCAGGAAGAAAGCAATACTTCTGGCATTCCAGGCTCATCAGACAGGGTGGGCAGCTGGAGCCTGGTGACACATTGTGCTGCTTACCAGTGTCCTGAGTTAATTGATGGTCAAGCAACTACAAGTAACCCTTGTTATCAGATGAGTATCTGTGACTTTCACCACTTGATGGTATTTACCTTTGAAGTCCCCAAACAACACTTGAAGTGCTTTTGTAGTTATGCGCAGACACATACTGAACTGTGTGAAAAATGCGAATTGTCCTCTGTGTTCCTACCTGAGCTCTCTCATGCGGCAAATGCCTATCCTATGATCTATCTGTTGCCATGTTTAAATTTTGTGCATTTGGAGCAATTTTACTGTCTAAAATGACCCTCAAGCACAGGGCTAAGGGAGTGCCTAGTGTGTCTAAGTACAAGACTGATTTATAGAGAGAACACAGCATTAGATTAACAACAGTAGGCACAAACAAGCGGCCACTGCATGAGCTAACCAATCAATAATACATGTTAAATAATTAACAAGGTATATGTGCTGGCTAGTTCTTATTGTTACCTTGATACAGCCGAGACTCACCTGGGAGAGTCTCAGCTGAGGAAAGATCTAGATCCTTCCTAGGCCTACTGGTGTGTCTGTGGGAGATTGTCTCGATTATTAATTGACCTAGCCCATTGTGGATGGCACCATTCTCTAGACAGGGAGTCTTAAATAGTAAAGGAATGAAGAAAGCTAGCAAGAAACTGAGCAGCCAAGGAGCAGGGGTTCATTTGTTTCTCTCGCCTCTTGACTATGCATGCGATGTGACTAGCTGCCAGAGTTCCTGCTTTGACTTCTTCTCAGTGACAGATTATAACCTGGAATTGTAAGACAAGTAAACCCTTTCCTCCCCTAGGCTGCCTGGGGTCAGGGTATTTTAAACACAACAAAGGAAAGGAAACCAGATTGGTATAGAACAGAGGTGTATCCGAAACAATCAACAGTTATTGATGGCTTCATTAATGACAATGTGAGCAGAGGCAGGCAGCGACCTGGTCCTGTTACTTCTCCACAAGCAATGGTTTCCTATCTGCCAAGGCACTAGGTGACCTGTTAGATGCTAAGCACCATGGCTGTAATTGTTTAACCTCACTGTTTCCCTGGACTGATGTCCTGGAGGATGGTGACACAGAGGCTGTCCCTGTACGCATCCTCGCAGAGCAGCTGCCATGCTCCCTGTCCAAGGAAAGAAGGGGGAGGATGGGGGAGGGGAGGGCATGGCAGCAAGGAGAAGTGGAGGGAGGAAGGCAGGTGAACACAGAGCGCTGGCCTGCTGTGCTGAGAGTACAGGTGGAGCTGTGACATACAGAAGTCTCATAGACGCCTCACCCTACCCCACTCAAGGGCTTTGGACTTCTGCCTGGCCTTCAGGTCCCCCATACCAATGGCCCTGGGTACCCACTCCTGGCTTACCGGACTGCAGGTCCTCGTAGTCTTTGATGTCATTGCCGGGCGTCTGCTCGACCAGCTGCTCCAGCTGCCTGTCCGTCAGATACTGAACTTCATCTCCCAGACTGCGGCGCTGCTGCTCAGCCAGCACGGCCTCCTGTAGGCTGATGTAGCTCCTGGGGATCTGGGTGCAGGCAGGGCAAGGCTGAGGCCCTAAGGTCCAAGGGGTGCTGCCTATATCGACACTCCCCACCACCCCACTGTTTGGTTCTAGGGCCAGAGGACATTTTTTTTAACAGGATGAGAACAGTAAAATGGAGTCAGAGCATGGTGACAACAGACTTAGTAATGCCAGGACTATTGTAATAGGCCAATGACCCTGCCCTGCTTCCACCTGGAACTACTGGCTTTAAATACATATATTTAAATATATATATGCCTTACAGCAAATTACTGTAAGGGTGTTAGTTGGATTCCAGCAGTTGGGAATGGGACCCTCTGGTCTAACTGAATGAAGGGATACTTACCAGCCTGCCAGCGAGTTTCTGAGAGCCAATAGTGCTACCCACATCCTTCATGTTGCACGTGACGTGGAAAATCAGTTGCCGCAGCCCCTCCTGCCCTTCCAGGTTCTTGCAGGAGATCTCACTGTGAGTGCAAAGATATTGGGGCTTAATCAACATACCACTTCTTTGTTTGGGGCATTTAGCATCCCTGTTTCCCTGGAGGTTTGTCCCAAATGCCGACAAGTCATTAAAGAGAGAACAGGAAGGTTCTTGGGGATTTGCTCTGTGTATAGCCCTATGCAGGGGTCCTACAATATGTCACCTGGGTCTGTCTTCCCAATATTCTGAGTTCACAGAGGAAGAGTGAGGCCCAGAGGTACTGGGACTCCCAAGGGTGTTATCTGGAAAAAGGTATATATTGAGGCTATGACTGAACCAGCCAGAACTCCTGGTATTAAAAACCCTTCCAAATCTTTCTTGGGGGCATACCAGGAGCTCCCCCAATCCTGCTGCTGCATTCTGAGGCAGATTGACAGGCCATCCTGACCTGAACAACACCTGTACTCACGCCGTCCCTCCCGGAGTGAGGGGATCCTAGAGTAGCTTCACCAATGCATGTTCTACTCTGATTGGGGAGCCTCATTTCCTTAACTAAGCCTCAGATTCATGGTCCAAAAAATGAGTACCCGAGGCTTGACAATGTGATGGCTACGGACAAGAGGTAAACTTTTAGAATGACACACCCAGAGTGGCTAGTCTTATCTGCACCAAGCCTGCCCCACTTCACATTCTGCGGCTACTTTCAGACTTAACAGTTGCTCTGTGATCTACTTGGGTCTAGTGCAAGGACTGGGCTATCTGTCCTCCATCAGTGATCTGAAAATACTGTCATGTCCCTTTGTCCCATGGGAGCTGTGTGCTCTTGGTACTGGCCCTGAGGGGAGGAGACCCCAGAAAGGACACACAAGTCGGGTGTCTCTAGGTTCCATCTCTAGTCATCTAGGGGACCATGCCCTGCTCTGGGCACCACCCCTGTCCAGAGGAGCCTGGTTCATCCCCAGGACAGATGCCAGGCGATTCGGGGTCTTGGTGAACAGAGCACACGTGGCAGGGGCAGCAGCAAGCAAGAGGCAGGCAACACTCACTGCAAGTGTTTGAACGTGATGTCCGGGAAGCCCGTAGCTCTGGACCCTGACGGCGAGCGGCAGAGTGCCAGCACATAGGCACGCAGCGTGGCTATCCTCTCCACTCGGAATTTGGCTTCGATTAGGTCCAGGTGTGTCCCCACCACTAGCACAACAGCATTTGGGGCCTTGGCCTGTAACAGAGAATCCCACAGCTGAGTCCGGTGTTTTTCCCCCAGATAAAGAGTAGGAAACAGTTTCCTCAGTGTGCAAATGTGCCAACCCTGGACGTTAGTGGCCCACACTCAGCCATCATCCTGTGGACTTGAATGTCATGGGCCAGTTATGAACTGAGATGCCCTATGGCCCACTCCATGCAGTTTAGCCCATGAAGAGGGATGTCTGCTCCTTCTAACCACCTGAGGGAGAGGCCTGTGCCAGGCCAGTGGCATCTTTACCCTGGGAGGGAGTGCTGCCTGCCTTGCATGCATGGGGCTATTAGGTTTCAGGTAAATAAGAAAATAACAAGAGCACTGGACCCTCTAAGGCCCAGGAGGCCTCTGAGTTCTCGGTGTGAAAATCAAGCAAGGCTGTGATTTGGGGCCCTCTGGGAGAGCCCTTCAATAAGAATAGTGTTTCTCCCTTGCACCATCCATCTCTTTGTTCTTAATCCACACCAGAACCCTGGGGTACTGGGTTCTGAGCACTAGAAGGCCAAGATGGGGGCTCCTCACCTCGATGTTGAGCAGCCAGAACTGGAGATTGGCCACGGCTTCCTCCCCCAATGCCAGGTTCCAGACCACCACATACAGGGCCTTGTCCGTGAAGAAGCATTGGTTGACAGTGGCCATGCTGGCAGGACCCCCAATGTCCCAGACGTTGAACTCCACGGACTCAACCTACTTGAGCAACAAGGCACAGAAGGGGGGCATTTGAGTGACCCACGGGGTGAGCAGACCACAAGAAAATTTATAATTTGGAATGCATCTGGAAAAGACATGGTCATGGAAAAGTTCCAGACTCCAGTGTGTCTAAATTAGCAATCCTGGCGAGGGAAAGGAGGCCAGTGGTCCAAAGCTATATTCTGGGGGCTTCTATTTGCTGCTAACAGAGTGGGCATCCAGGGAGATTATGGCCTGTTGTGTTGGTTCTCTTAGGCTCGCTACAGCTGGGAGACATCTGGTGGCAGGAGGGCCCCCACTTAGACATCATGGCTCCCACCCTTTCTGTGCAAGGGCCAAATGGAGGAGGCATCCCTGAACTTGTGTAGGTCAAAGGTTAGCGGCCACCAACAAGGCTGGGAAACACCCTGACGTGAGAATCCAACAACAGGAACCAGGCTGCCAGGAAGACCACGGAAGCAGTTTCTCTATTACTGCGTGAGCTGGCCTAGAAGCCGAGGCTGCAGTTAGCTGTAGTCAGCAGTCACTTCCATGAGGCAGCATTTGGCCTCCAAGACATAGACAGCATGCTGATCCGGTTTTGTATAAAGATGAAAGCAGACAGCTGTTCTCAGCCAGCTAAAGGTCAGCTGCACAGGGCGGGATGGGCCTCGGTGCTCACAAGAGCAGCAGTGGCTTTCGAGTGAAGGTGGTTTTGTGCTCTCCACCCCTCGAGCCTGGGCACCCATCCGCTGAAGAATAGCTGGGAGCAAGAGTGACTGAGTCACCCTCAAAACAGCAAAGCCAAGGGGACTGCAGAAAATTTGGGTTATTTTTGAGAACCTTCAGACGTGAGTCAGAGTCCCTCCCTGTCTGTTCTGAGTGGGCCTGGTATTCATTATCTCACAGTTCTGAGCCCAACAGGCAGGACCCTGCTCTTATTTTTATTTATTTTTGGTACTTGGGACTGAACTCATGGCCTTGCAATGCTCATCACAAGCTGCCCCACCGATGTGCACTTCTAGCCCCAAGGGTCCTGTTCTAGGAGCACCAGCTCTGAGTGTGTTGGCTTACACCCTTGGGAGGCTCCAGTTCTCAAAGTGGATTTCCCTGATTTGGAAGAGGGTTTTATGTGGAAAAACTCTGCCATCAGACTTAGCTCTCATTGTGCTGGGCTTGGATACAGCCTCTCTGCTTTCTACTCCATAAGCCCTTCTCCACCTTGGATCCTTGACTCACCACAGCGAGGCAGAAACACAAACACAGCAGATGTGGAGGATCTTGTCTCGCACTCAGGGCAAAACCATTTTACATGCGTTCTATGGATGGGGTGCTCTTACAGTTTGAATTAGAAATATCTGCTGAGGTTTATGTCTTGAACACTTGGTGCCCTGCTGGTGAAATCTTACGACATTCTAGAGACCTAGGGAGGGGAGACTTAGATGGGGGAAGTAGGTCACTGGAGGCAGGTCCTTGGGAGTGTATTATTCTGGCCACTTCCTGTCACTCCCTGCTTCCTGTCCCCCACGAAGTGAACAGCTGTTTTCATCACACACATCAACCATCATGATGCTCCGTTCAACAGAAGGGGCCCAGCAACTGTGGAATGAGCCCTATGGGACCAAGAGCCAAAGCCATGAACTCTCCTCTAAGTCATCTCTGACAGTTACTTTGCATTTTGGTCACAGAACATAGACATAGCTAACACAAGCACCAGGCAGAGATCCCACAAGTTCTTTTCTGTTTCAAAAGGTTCGAAGAAAAGTTGCTTTCCACCCGCTTGCTCCTGGATGGAAGGGGGATGATGAAGAAGCTAGTGAAGAATTCATTTTAAACAGGGTATTTGATGGAAGTTTTCCAGAGCTTAAATGGAAGCAGGAATCAGGGAGGACAGGGCATTGGCTCCAGGTGTACCTTGTTAGTCTCCTTTTAAGGGCGCTGAGAGATGCTGAGGTACACCTCACTGTCTGCCGTGGTTCTTTGCTCTTAGCCCAAGGGGAGCCCCACCCTAGCCTGTTTCAATCTAAGTTGCCCAGGCCAGCTGAAGCCCGAACATGTGCTCATTAAGAGCCCCGCAGGGGAATCCAACAGACAGGCAGGGTCAAGAACCACTGGCCCGGAGCCTTGACTTCATTACGCTAGAAAAACTACAAGGTCATGGAAAGAGCTGATCTGTCGCTCTTGGCAGGAGGTGGTGCAGAGAAGCATAGAACGTCTTGGGTCTTGGACTCAGAGTGCCCAGGGTATGGGGGGGGATGGAGAACAGCCCACGGGGAGCTCCCTCCCACCCACTTCATGTCCACCATCCTTCACCTTGGCTTTGGAGCCTGCTGGTCTCTGGAGCTCCCACTTGGTGGTCCTGATGGTGGCCTCACTGTGTGCTACCTGAAGGGCCTTCCCGGTCTGTAAGATCTCCAGGAGGGTGGACTTGCCCTGGCGTGGGGGGCCTACGAGGATCATCTTCATTAGCTTACACTTCTCGGCTTTGCGCAGCTGGGCACGCAGGAAGGAGAGTGTGGCTTTGGGGCCTGTGAGAAATCAGAAGAGGAGACCTTAGATGATCTATAACAGGGATGAACTCACAGTTCTTAGGAGGCCCAATTCCATCCTAATTTCTGTGTGGTCCAAGGGAAGGTGTGGAATCTGGGAGCAGGGAGAGATGATAATAACTATCCCCCAAATTAAGGGTGACAGTCAGGAGTGAGGGACAATGCCCTTGCTGCCATTCCCAGTCTTAGCACTGTTGGTGGCTACTGTGTTGGGGCCAGTTTCATAGCCTCTTCCCAAACTCTGAGGCTGGAGTTGGGCCCCACTAGCTCCATCCTTCAAATCTACCAAGGGAACCTGAGTCATCTTTCTAAGGCAGTGATCGGAACAGGAGGAGGCCCTACCTTCTTTCCTGACCTCTGCAGGCACATTGCTGATGTTCAGATCTTCAATGTCCAGTTGCCAGAGGTTTCCCAGCTGGCCCAACTCAGGAGGGAGCTCTCGGAGGCCAGGATTACTGTAGCAAACAAGTCACCGTGAGAGAACAAGCATATGTGTGAACACACAGGCCTACAGCTTTCATAGCCCTCCACGGTCTGCAGGGGCCGTTGCCAAGTTCTATTCCAAGCCGTGTGCCTTGGGCCTTACTCCTATATTCCATTTAGACACTAAGCCCTTTACACCCCTGCATCAGCAATAGTGGAAACATTAGTTCTGTCTTCTATGAGTCTCCACAGCTTCAAACTGAGTCCCCACCCACAACTACTCTCTCTTTTACTAAGGACACTACCATCAAGATGGCCACTACTTCCTCTTGTAAAGGCTCTCCATTTTCAACCGTAATGCAACCCTTTCTACGGTGCTCAAGTTTTACCTGCTGCTTAATCCCCTGACGGGAGCTGGTATACAGTGAAGTTCAGTGCACGAAATGGTCAGGAACACAGATCTCCTCTTCACTGTCCCCCGGCCAAGCAGCAAACTGTGGCCACTCATCTTCCTGCCTCCACTTTCCACATCACACCCAACCAGAAAGCCGGGCTAGGCTTCTCAGTAAGCAGATGGTTCCCCTTCTGCCTGGTCCCTCGTGATGTGAGCGAGGACTTCTTCACTGGGCTGCACCTGCCCTCAACATGCACTTACTTGCCCAAGTAGAGCTCTGATAAGTTCTTCAGCAGGCAGACTGACGGAGGGACTGCGTCCAGATGATTCTCATTCAGACAAAGGACCTCCAAAGATTCACTCAGGAAAGCTGGGAACTCCAGCATGCATGCTGCCAATGAAAGTCAAAAGACGCCGTGCTTCTGAGCTGTCCTAGATGACTGCCATGTCCGCAGAGCATGCTGGGAAGCCTACAGAGCTCATCTCCCTGACCTACCAGCTCTAATTCTACAGCCATCCTTGCGTGCATACGTGACAAAGACATAAGGACAGGGACACTCAGTGACATATTCACTAGAGAAAGGAGAGTGGCCTATTCTCCATCGTTAATGTCTGCAGGGGATTTGCTAAACAATG
The DNA here is from genome assembly GCA_001685095.1 of Ellobius talpinus. Classification (NCBI taxonomy): domain Eukaryota; kingdom Metazoa; phylum Chordata; class Mammalia; order Rodentia; family Cricetidae; genus Ellobius; species Ellobius talpinus. The sequence continues at coordinate 11,675 of LOJH01017058.1, forward strand.
GAATAATGCCCAGCGATTACAAAGCATGGTGCAGGTTACATGTATGTAAAGTGATGGCTTCTGGAGAATTGGAAAAGCCAGGTGCAGAACTATGTCCCTAAAGGGGCTTATTACTGTGACAGAAAATATCTGCAGATATGCACATGCGTACTAACCCATCACATGAGTGTTACAGGCATGCGTGCGCACACTACACACATGCGCAGACACACATATATGTGCGTATGTCACACAAACTCTGAGTCACATCTAGAGAAGAACTTACTAGAAAGCTAAATCCTCATTTTGTTTTAAAATATACAGCATTACCTCTTCAATGAAAGAAAAAGCTAATCAACAAAGAAACACATTATGAGGCAAGGTTTTTTTTTTGTAACTGTTGGTTAAGATGTTACTCTCTGGAAAACCAGTCAACTCTTTAGTATTCAAGTAAGTTCATTCATGTGGCTAATTATGAGATTACCATTAAGATCACGTCACATTTGCTGTTTCCACAGCACCCGAGGCTTTGTGCAGAGAAAGAATGCCACACAGAGCTTGGAAACACTTTAATGAGATTCAAGGGTTTAGACTACAGCAGGATCTCTGAGGAACCTTTCTCCTCTCCCCATCCCCTGCCCCCACAAGCAGGGGGAACGGACAGGATATCCCACTGGGAAGCAGGGAATCCAAGATGCTCACGCTGTCTTAAAGCTCCCTGGTGGGACGGCCAGCCACAGAGATGTAGCAGAAAGAGAAGGCAACATTCTTGTAGGAGGCTGAAATCATGTTCAGTTACCTAGATACTACGACTTCCCTCAGCAAGGGCATCTCTCCATGCATGGAGCAGCAGAACTGATGACCATGAAGTAACCTGGCCTCAGAGAACATTCTGGGAGAGATGATGCCAGACTCTAAGACAAATGTTAAAACCCTGCCTAGCTTACTGCACTGCGGGCAGAATTCACTGCAGCTGTGGAAATAATGTTGCAGCAAGCTTGCCAAGGCGACTTTGTTCTACGCTTCGTCCTGTAGAAAGATGTTCAAAAGCGCTTTCTTTCCCCTTTCGGTGAAACGGCTTCACATTTTCCTGGAGGGCACCTAGCAGGGGAAAGGTGTGCTTTTTTTGCCCATGGAGGGAACTGGAGGGAACACTGAGCAGCTGGCTGTGGGGCCAGCCAAGCCTGGTGTTTATGAAGGCTCCTAAAGTGACGGATGAGGGGAATAAGGAGCCACAGCTCGGGACAGCAGCACCTGTCACACCCCCAGCCAAGTGCTAAAAACTGTGGAAACTACGTTGGGAGAACACAGCTAGAAGTATTTATGAACTGTTATTTATTCATAAATAATTCATGACTCCACTCGTCTGAATTTTACCGTAAAAACGGTCATCCAAATTATTTTTGGACACGGTAACTGCACAAATAGGACGGCATGAATGTATGGAAACCTCCCTGGAAGCTAACTGTCCATCCGCAAACAAGCTGTCTTTTATAGATAATTCTTTACCCTAGGTCAACCGCCCTGAGAGAAGAACCCTATTGGGGAACAGGGCTGGCAAGGGCATCTTGCCTACATTTCACTCACGGGTGGCCCTCATAATCCCAGATGCAATTGAAAACCCAGGAGGCCTTTGTCATCTACCAGTACCACGATGCCTCCTGCCAGCGAGTATCTGAAGCTGTGGCCTTCTCATTTGGCTACCAGGTCACTCTGGTGACTTCTCACTGTGCAGCCTGACCTTCCTATGAGCAGTTTCTACGGGCTGGGCCTAGCCCCACTAAGCAACTGGTCTACCTTCCAGTGCCATCGCCTTGGTCCCCAAAAGGATCCCACATGCTTGAACAGAAGGCAGAGCATACAAATGGCCTCCAGCAAGTCGCTCAAGTGGCCAAGACTGTTCCCAGCCTATGGTCTTGTCCATTGTCCCACTTGGCACTAGGGAGAATATGGTATTCGTTTCTCTTTCTTTCCAAAAGAAACCCTTCATCTGTACTCAATGTCCTGAGGCTGAGGGGCCTTCATTTATAAAGGGACCAGCTGGACTGAGGGATGGCTTAGTGGCAAGGTACTTGCCCAGGATGCCCAAAGTCTTGGGTCCTATACTCAAATGCAGAAGAACATAAATCAGAAAGGCCCAATTATAAAAATTCATAAACTGTATTTCCCTATTAGCATGGCAACAGGTCTCTGTATCTGTCTCCTGGCTGTCTGGATTTATTTTTTAAAAATTTATTATATTTTTGCCATTTTCTTCTATGGTGTTGTCATGTTTATATATATTCATACATAAATTCATGAATATATGAATACAATGTAAGTATTCTTTTTATATTAGAGACTTGTGTGCCAATCTGCGACATAGTGATTTCTGTGGGAAGTAGTCTCAGCAGTTTGTAGAAAGCCTTTGTCTATAATATCTTTCACCTCTCACCACCTGTTCTGGTCACATCAAAGCCTTAAGCTAGAGAAGAATGTGACAGTCTGTTAACATGACCTACGAACTATGGAATAGCATCCTGATGGATATTCTGTACGTGTAGTTGGTCTTAGAGTCTCAGATTTGGATCAAAAGTTGATCTCACAGAAGGGGAGACTAGAATGGCAGTTAGCAGAGAATGAGGGGGTGCGGGGGTGAGGGAGGGAGAGAGGATGGATACTGGGTGTAGGGATGCTGCATGACAGACAGGAAGAAGGTCTTCTGGTGTCTATACCACAGCAGGACAACCGCACTGGACAAAAACTGATTGTATATTTCAAAATTGCTCGCAAAGAGGATTTTCAATGTTTCTCACATAGTGAAGTAGGAAATACCAGTCTGAGGTGAGGGAGACACCAGTGGCCTCCGGTCTGATCACTGGTACATTGTGTCCTAGAAATGCACACAGTTACTACTTGACAGCTGCAAGTCAAATAAAGGAGGTGAATCAGTCTGTAAAACGTCTGCTTTGCAAGGACCTGAGTTCAATTCCCAGAACCCACTTCCCAGTCCCTGCAAAAAAAAAACCCATAAAAAACAAACCCACATGTGTTAGACACGCTTGTAATCCCAGAGCTGGAGAAGTGGAGGCAGGTGGATCCCTGGGACTTGAAGGTCAGCCAGCCTTGCCTACTTGTTGAGTTCTAAGCTAGTGAAAGACCCTGTTAGTACCCACTCACACACAAACACACACACACACACAAAGGAGAATGGCACCTGAGGGATGACATCTGAAGTTGTTGTCTGGGGTCCACATATTTACACAGACACACACATATACAGACACAGAGGCACACACATATACAAACACATACACACAGACACACAGACATACACATATACAGACACACACACAGACACATACACACAGTCACACAGACATACACATATAAAGACACACACATATACACACACAGATAGACACACAGAGACACACAGAGACACAGACACACATACACACACAGAGAGACACACAGAGACACACAGACACACATACACACACAGACACACACAGACACACACACAGACACACACACACACACACCTACCTTTATTATAGTCAAAGAATAAGTTACCACTTTGAGGATAAAGTGGAGGGCCAATTGTTTGCCACGGGGCAGGGTTTTCCTGAAGAACAAAAAGTCTTTCCTGAGGAATCCCCCCCACAGTACTGGCGATGTGAGGGACAAAAACATAAACTCCAGGGAAACTTCTACTTTTGAAGCCCTGGGAAGACCTTACGCCCTCTGCCACACTTCAGCCTGTGGGCTAGTGTGCCTGTGGCCTCCAAAGAGCCTCAGAAGACGTCATAAGACAGTAAGAAGGACTGGATAGTGTTGGTCCTGCCCCCAGAGGTGAACTCCCATGATCTGTGTGGAAGCCTGGCTCTGTCGCAGGAGCTGGAACTAGTCCAGAAACACTAAGCATGTGCAGAAGCTGTGCCCCCTCAGTCTGGAGACGGGACCTCTGGGAAGAAGCAGTTAGGTTTAGGTAGGGTCACGCGGGTGGGCTCTTCATGATGGAAGAATCCTGTTAGGGGAGACTGTCCGCCATGTGTGGGTGGAGTGGGAGTGAGAGGTGGCTGTTGGCAAGGTAGAAAACCTGATTTCCCTACCTGACCATGGGTGCACCCTGAAATGGCTTCCAGCCCCTAGAACAGCGAGGAGGAAGTAGCATCTATTGTGTTAGTCACTGGTCTATGATGACTGAGGTACACGGGGAGCCTCGGTTTCCTCATGTGCAACACAGATGGCGTTGCCTATCTCCCATGAGGACTGAGACCCTTGTGCCTGTAGTTTAGGGCGTCTCTCTGTATGCGGTAGATAGCTGGCTATTAGCATGACTTGGGCTCCAGGTGGGGAGGCAGGGCCACAGGCACGCACCCAAATAACATGTTAACATCATTTACTTCCTGGCAGACCTCTGACATTCCAACTGGGAAAGGGAAGGAAAAGCCCAGCATCTGACAGGGATACAAGGCTACCCTGCCTTGCCTCAACTCTGGGATCCCACGGTCTCCCCAGTCCAGCACATACCTGACTCAGTTCCAGAACGCTGGCGCCCTCTGGTGGTGAACAAGGAGATCCGCTTTGTTTTAAGCCCATCTTCATTTCTGTGGAGGGGGAAAAGAATCCTCAAGAAACTTGAGGTCAGCATGTCAACAACGTGGAGTCTATTAGCTCTGACTATATAACACAGAACCATGGTGACGGCAGCAGATTCTATCAGCAGGTGCGTGGATAATGAGGGAGTTTGGGGGGGTCTTCTAGAAGGAACAATTAGAAAGGATCATCCAACTGCTACGACCATTAGTCTCACATTCTCAGACTTTCCAGCTTCAAGCAGGTGCAAGCACTTCTGTAGGGGGCATTCTGTTGGCTGTGCACTGTCCACTGTCTACTGTCCCCAAGGAAGCTGCCTTTGGGTGTGCGCTCTGCTGAGATACTTTAGGGTAACCTCCAGCCAATGACCCCAAAGGCCTGCTCTCTCCAGGGTGCTCTTCAACCTTTCACCTTTTATTCCACTTATGAACACATTAATGGTTGGATTTATAGTTGGATTTATTCGTTGGTAAGAATTTATAGACTTCTAGTCTAGGCTGAAGTGAGACATGTTCAGCAGTGTGTAAGAATCAGATGGAAGGCCCCGCTCACGGGCTGCACGACGTCCCCTGGAGTCCCTCTCTCAGGATTTTGGCATCTGGAATGCATATTGAGACTCTGTTGTGTATGTACCTACTTCCACCGAATGGGGAAAATTCCCTCCTGGAGGGAAGAAGAAACTTCTAAGACACAGGAAGCTTGGGAAAGTCATACCGTTCACAAGCCCCAGCCCTCACAGGTTGTATAACGAGCCACAGCTGCCGTGGAAGAGGAGACTCTGGTGGAGCTGCCTGTAAGGTGGGCAGGATGCAGCTTTGGGAGGTGACACCTATGCTTGGGGTGAGACAGTGCTATTGAGTCACCTAGGGTCCCCAAAGGTGCCCCGACATGCTCATTGATACTTGGGTAGGATTGCTTCTGTGGTCTGTTATCAGTGTCCCATGTGGAGGAAAGATGTTTGGTCATTTCTCACCAGAAAAGGCCACACAGTAATTCCTTCATCCAAAAGTTTAAATCCAGATGCCTCTCAAAGCCTGGCTGTGTGAGTACCAGTGTAGTGTATTGAAAGGAGAACATTCCAGACCTGACCTCAGAGCTATGTCACAGTTAAAGCTCAGGTGTGCTAAAAATGTGACATGAAATTGCCCTTGGACTGTGGGGATGGAGCCCTATGACACACACATAAGCCCTGTGATTAGTTTGGGTCCCTACCCAGGATATCTGGGATATATACAAATACTCAAAAGCTCCCAAAGACATCGAACATCTGAAACCCTTCTGATCCCAAGCATTTTTGAAAAAAGGACACTCGACAGTAGGGTCTTTAAAGAAGTGATGGCGTTGACAAGCTCATTAGGATGGACCCTAGTCTAATATGGCTGGTGCCCATAAGCTAACAGCAAAGAGGACAATGATGAAGATGTACAGGGATGGACACTTTAACAAGCCAAGGAGCACGGTCTCAGGAGGCAGCAGATACGATGATGCCCTGCTCATTACTGGTGAGCAACTATTTTGTTCCAGAAGACTTTCATTCCTGCCTGAGTGGGATACAGCAGCCTGGGACTCAGCCATCTCCTGCTCAACTGCAGGGAAACATACATCTGGGGGTATGGGGACCCCATCTGTGGCTCTATATACACTCAGGGTAAAGGAGCCCCCTGCTGGTAGACTGTGGGGCCACTGGCAGTGGAACCAGGATTTATCCCTACTGCTTGCACTAGCTTTTTGGAACCCATTCTCTTTGGAGGGACACTTTGCTCAGCCTAGATATAGTGGGAAGGGTTGTGGTCCTTTCTCAAAGCAATGGGCTAGACTTTGTTGAATCTCCATGGGAAGCCTTACCCTCTCTGAGAAGTGGATGGGGTGTGGGGTAGGGGATAGTGGAGGGATCAGGAGGAGGGGAGGAAGTGGGAACTGGGATTGGTATGAAAAACGAGAAAAGATAGTTTTGTTTATTTTTTTTAAAAAATTAAAAATTAAAAAAAGAAGTCCCCTGCTTACTTGCCAAGTTGGTTTCTGGAGAGGTCCAGGGTCTTGAGTTGTTGGCAGGTCCACTTCTCTTGAGGTGGCAGCGACAACAGCTGGTTTCCCTGTAACCTCAAGAACATGAGGGCCTGAAGGCGGGAGGAGAGAGGAAAGGATGGCGTCAGCCATGAAAGGGAGGAGAAGGAGTGAGGAGTCAATCCGCTCTCCGTCAACACGCAGCCAGCCAATCACAGCCTCTTTCTCTTTACAAAACTGCCCAAAATAGTTTGAAGCAGAGAAGATGAACATTTAGACTTTCCCTCAAGGCCAATGAGAACTGCAAAACAGAAGGGGTCTAAGTACATCCTGAGGTCAAAGGTTCTTAAGAGTCATGTTTAGTGGGTATCTGCCTGCAGTACACAGGGTACCACTGGATGTCGCATGATGCTGGCTACCTGCTACCTCTTGGTGACTTCCCCCTTGGGTAGTCCTCAGAGAGAGGCAACAAGACCATGGGTGGTCTGCCTTAGCCACCACCTCAGAGGTCCAGTCTGAGCTCTTCGGGGTTTCCACTAAGGCAGTTCATCCCTTTGCCTTGCTGTATGCAGGCCCACTGGGGCCCATACTCACTTGGAGGATGTCTTTCTTTAGTGAGAGCTGCAGAGGCACACCTTGGCTCTTCTCGCTGACATTATCATAGGTCCACCTACAACCACGTGGCCCAAGAGGGCCACACAGTGCTGGACCACATTGGGTCCTTCACATGTTTTGTTTCCCCTTTGTTGAAGGGCTGATGCCATGGCCCACTCTTAGGACCAGGATGGTTGTCAGCCTCTGCATTTCTAGGAAAGCCTCCCCCAAGTGACTAGCCCAGGGCTTGGGCTGAGATGTGAAAGCCTGCCCAATTCCCAATCTGGAGACAAGGGAAAAACAGCAATGCCACAGAACACAGGGTGAGATCCCACGAGGCTCTGTCCTTTCCTGCTAGCCGAGCTATACTGCAAGGTGCTGGTGTGAGGGATGGATTCAGAACGGGGAGGTGGTGAATGGTAAGAATCCCTGTGGGGTCCCAGTGACATTGACATAGGTTCTAGTCAGCTGCACTCTCATTTCCCAGGCTGTGAATACATGTGGGTCCCTTTCTATGTTCCATGTTTGCTTACGGGTCTATAACTTGATAGCCCCTCTTTCATATATATGCATGTTGAAGGGACCCTTGATGTCTTTTGGCATTCTGGATGATCTGAGCAGCCGGCCTAGGAAGGTAAGGGGCTGCACGTGTGTGTTCAAACATAGTCACCTTTCCCAGGTAATGTGGCCTGTGGCTCCACCATGAGGTCCTCCAGGGAGTGCCCTAATGCTTTTGGTGAACAGTTATTAGCAATCCCTTGTTCTGGGATTAGCCCAGGGCCTCCCAGCCTGCCTGAAGACCCTGTGTAGGAAGTAGTACTGCAGGTAGAGTCTCCTCCTAGAGTTTGTGATGCTCAGTGGGGTCTTTAGGAGTGGGGGAAACAGTGCCAGGGGTAGATGGAGTCAAAGCTTCAATGTGAAGCCAGGGGCTGTGAAGCCAGGGGCTCAGCGGTACAGAGTGCTTTCGAGCTATGCACGAGGCTCCCAGGACAACCAAAAGCCAGACAAAAGTTCCATAATAAAATCAAGCCCTGGGGTTGCTCTTTTGGATCTGGAACACTCCCTAAAGGTTAAACAAACAAACAATAATGGTGGGCACTATGTCCCTCAGAGCTACTGGGAGGTGGTAGACCCTTTAGAGTCCAGGCCTGATGGGAGGTGTTCTGCTCACTGCTGGTTCATCCTTGAGGAGGATATTGGGGCTGCACCTCTTCTTTTTCCCCTTTAGTCCAAGTCCTGGCTGTGAGATGAAGTGTTTTGAAGTGCATTGCTTCACCACAGGCCCCCAAATCACCGGTTGGTTCCGTGATGGCTGTGTCTATGGACCGACACCTCCCAAACCTTGAGCCAAGACAAGCCCTTTTCTTGTTTAAGTTGGTTATCTCAAGGTGTTTGTTACAGTAATGGAAAGGGACGAGCACAGGGGGACAAGCCCTTCCCCAACACAGCTGGCTCCATGGTGACCGTTCCCCTCGTGTCTCTCCCTTTGCTCAAGACCACGCATGTTTTTGATAGGCGAACTTATCTCTCACTTTTTTTCTTGTGTGTTTCACAAACTTGGAAACAGCAAAGATTCCCTGCAGCCCAGAGTGATTTTTCTTACCCATGCTGACAATGAGGAATGAAGCGTGATTGTACTCACGTCAAGCTGGAAAAGCCCCAGGGGCACCTCTTTCAGAGCGTTCTCGGAGAAATCCACATCCTTGAGGTGGTTTTTCCAAAAGACAGCCATTTTGTCTGGCAGCAATTCCAGGGCATTTCTGGAAGCTTTGCAACATCTCTAGGTGTTCGAGGAGAGAGGGAGACAGTAAGTATTCCAAGTGTGGCGCTGTCTAGACGTCAGCTTGTCAATTTGATGTCAGAAATGAGGCTATCAGGCAGGGCTCTGGGATCACAGTGCAGGGTGAGGCGAAGGCTTCAAGGGAGCAGGAATAGAGTTTCCTTGGGGGAGACAGAGGTAGCTCATAGTTTTCCCCCCCTCGTTGTCCTGGGAAATAACAGGCTGATTCAGAGCCTTGCTCTCGGGAGACACTGTTTTCCCCACACATATGGTCAAACTAGAAATGCTTATTCTTGTGCTGGAGAATTTCCTGGTTGGAAACCAACGGCAACAAAGCACAAATATTCCTTATGTTATTCATCTGCTTCGACTAAGTCAGCTTCCCAAGGAAAAAGAACCTCATTTAAAAGTCTGCAGCACTGGGAATGCGACTCCTGCTTCTTCTCATTTCTTAATGCACCAAAGAACTGCACCCCCTTTGGCAATTGTTTGAATGTATGATGTATCAGGTTTGTGTGCGTATACAGACATGTAGAGGTCAAAGGTTAATGCTGGTGTCTTCTCCAGTAGCTCTCCATCTTTCTTTCTTTTTTAAATTTTGAGACTGGGTCTCTTACTGAAGCTGGAGCTCATCAGTTGCCTAGACTGGCTGCTCAGCTAACTCCAGGGACCCTCATATCCTCACTTCTCGTTGCTGGGATTACAGGCACATGCTGCCTTGCCTGGATTTTTAGAAAATGCATGTGACACGTGATCTATATATATATGTGTGTGCTCACATGTATGAATGCATGCATGTGTACACATGTGTGCATGTGAAGACCAGGGGTTGATGGCAGGTATCTTCTTAGATTGCTCTTCATCTTATATACTGAGGCAGGATCTCTCACTTGAACTTATCAGAGTTCATAAATATGGTTGGTCTAGTGGGTCGGCTTGCCCCAGAGATCCTGTCTTTGTTTCCTGGTGCTGGGAACCTAAACTCAGCCCATTATGCCTGCAAACCAAGCACTTTCCCTACTGAGCCATCTCTCCAGACCCACATATGACTTTTTTTTTTTAATGTGAATTCTTGGGGATCCAATTCAAGTCCTCATGTTTGTGTGGCGGGGACTTTACCAAACGACTTAGCTCCTTATCCGTTGTCTCACCCTGTATCAGGGTGTGAGCTGTTGCCGTACAGAACTCTGTAGTGGCTACTGTGTGCCCCGAAATCCAGACCCAGGTGGACTGGCTTACAGCTGTTACTGCTGAGGACACAGCCTGACTGAGCGCTGTGGGCCGAGTGACACTCGTGACACACAGCGCGACCCCAAAGCGAGGGTGTGTGGAATCCCAAACAGACTCAACTGTGGCTTTCCTGATACAAACCAAAGGGCAGGACCAGGGATCGGGAAAGTTCTTCAGGTTGTTTCTGGAGACGTTCAGATAGCTGAGCGACTTGAAGGAGTGCATGAAGAGGGCAGGGAGCTCAGTCAGCCTGTTGTCAGCCAGGTCGAGTTCCTGCAGCTTCCGCAGGCCGATCCAGTTAGTAGCTGTGAGGGAAAGAGAGTGAACTGTCGAAAGTGTCCCAGTCAGCACGAAAGCGGCTAATGCTACCGGGCCATCAACGCAGGCTCATACCATTTTCTTCTTCGAACAAGCGCTCCAGATAATTCCTGGATGCAATCAGCTTTTGAAGTTTTGAGAGGTGCAAGAATCCAGGCGGAAGGTGGGACAGCTTGTTGCAGGAGATGTCGATTTCCAGTAACCTGGGGCCAGGGAGAAGGGAGTTAGGGTACCGCAAGAGCAGCAGCAGTACTTAAAGATCTCTCTGTAGGGAGCTGGAGAGATGGCTCAGTGGTTAAGAGCATTGCCTGCTCTTCCAAAG
>LOJH01017059.1:9932-22481 GCA_001685095.1 Ellobius talpinus
CCACATGGTGGCTCACAACTATCTGTAATGAGATCTGGTGCCCTCTTCTGGTGGGCAGGGATACATGCAGGCAGAACACTGTATACATAATAGATAAATCTTAAAAAAAATATTCGCCATTATGCACAAGATTGGACCCATCAATATTCTGTCATGGATGGGAGTGGAGAATGGGGATGGGGGGACAAGACTCCACCCCTCCTGAGGAGCTCTTTGCAGTTAACAGTTGCTAGGGAAGGGAAAAATGAAGGGGGTAGGAGGGGGCACAAGAGAAGGTAATGAGGGATGAGCGTGACCAAATTCTACATGCACGCAAATAAGATGTAATTAACACATGCTAATAAAATACTCATCAGCACACGCTGCGCCCACACAGACAGACAAATGGCCAGTCAGCCCTCGCCATGCTGAAGGTCTTCAATAGCAGTAGCTCTGGGCTGGGCTCATGCGGAGTTATCCCAGTGGAAGGCTTGGAAGAGTATGTGAGTTGGGGAGTATGTGGTTAGCAAAGAAGTTGCCAGAAGGGGAGTACTTGACTCAAGATCAGTTGTGAATTTCTGTCCTGCCTCAAACACCACTCTAAATACCTTAGCTCTCACCCAGTGGCAAGTCGGAAATCTTCTCTCCCAAGGGGTACGTAATGGATATTTGATGCCCAGTGAACAAGAGCGGTGTGCCACCTGGAGCGTCCTTTCTCCACATGGCTCCCCTCTTCTGCTTCGGGCTTATCCAAGGCCCCACCCACCACCTTCCCTCAACTATTTCCTAGTGTTAGCCATCCACCGACAGAGAGGAACCTAGAGAAGTACAGAGCTGAAAAGGACCCTTGGGAACAAGTGGAATGGAGCACCAGGAAAACTCCCCCAGCGCAGGGGGCAGGGGGTTGACAATTACAGTTCTCTGCGACAGCTGCAAGAAAGGGGAAGATGTGGTGAGCGATCAGGGAGGATGTGGATGGTGATAACAAAAGCTTCAGGCCTATTCCATCCCAGTTTCCATAATAAACACCCCTTACCCAAGGCCTGCTCCTCCCTGCCCCTGATGTGCGTGAACAGCCCTGTGCCTGGAGAGAGAAGGGGCGCTGTAAAGAATGCTAGGAACGCTGTTTGTTGGGGTGGAGGCTCTTGGAAAATCATTGAAGATGCCAGCTGGGGCAGCGGGGATGGTTCTGTATTGTGGTTTACCACAGGAGCCCTTGGGGGTCAGAAAATGTGGCTATGGAATTGAAGTATGAGCCATGTGACTTTTGTCTCTCTTTGGAGGTTGGCACACATGTAAAAAAGCATAAAGAATCTCCAGAAATCAAAAGCGCCAATGAGAAGGTGTAGGCAGAAAACCAGTCAAGAGCAACAACTGTGCTGGGGGCCTTCCAGAGCCGCCCAAGGCCTCTTGCTTCCCACTTTGGGCCTCTTCTCATCTTAGCCTGGCAACCAGGAGGGGGGAGGATTGGGAGAGCAAGTCTGTGCTTCCTTGTAGGCAGAGCCTGAAGAGCAGTCCAGACCCCAGGTTAGAGATCCTCTTCCTGGAAGGCAAAGAGTGCCAGTAGTCACCACACGCTGTGGTTTGACTCGTGTGAATATTTATTTCTTCTTAAAAATGTACAAAAAATAAAATAACATTTATAGTTCATAGATTCCCCCTTTCCCCTTTACAAAACTGTTAAGTTACATTTTCTCTTTTTTTTATGTGGGAGCCGATTGTACACATAGATCCCCCCTTAACTCATCATTCAGAAAGGGCCATTCTTAGGATTTGGCACAAACCCTCTGGTCCTGTTGCATTTTTCATGACTGTTAAATACAAAGGAAAACCAATGTTAACTCATTTCAGGCATCACAGGCGTCTGCCCCAGGACATGCCTTAGTCTTTCAGGAACTGATTTCAATATGATGACAGCCCACTGTGCGTTCTTCTGTTGGTTCCAATTTCTAAACACCGGGGAAGTTTCAACAATGTGAGGACTCAGGACGAAAACACTTTCTTGCTTCATGCATCCCTCATCTTTTATGGATCAAAAATATAACAAAAACTTCTTTATATGGGTGAGATTAATTCAGGGGACAATGTCAAGGCAAGAGTTTCTATCCCGCTGGAGTATTTTTGTTCAGGCAATGACGCTCAGCAAAGCTCAGCTAGCACAGCAAGGGGCAGACACACGGAAGCCCCAGTGGGCACTCCGGAACCTGATACTAACACTTTTGTGGCCCTGGCTTCTATCCCTTGTTCTGGCAATGGCTTTCACAAGGACTGCTTAGGGGTTCGGGACAAAGGCAAAGCCAAGCCATCTCTGGCCTGTCTTCAGCCTTACAATCAGACCGGTAGTTTTCCAGAGACTGAAGAGAAGAGCTGGTAGCCAGTCAGGCAGGCGACTACATACCTGTCTTCTCCCTCCTCTGGAGTCCTGCGCGCACCCGGAAGGTCTGCCAATCATGTTTTGAGTTAACCCCAAGCAGTGTAGAACATATATTTCTGACAGAGTTACTGTGTCCTAGATCAGAGACCCACTAGTGCCCTGGAGGGGTCCCCAAGCTGCTGGTTCAAGGAATGGCATTAGGAGTGAAGATGAGAAACAGCTGAGCACAGGGCTGTGCTGGGGCTCTCAGAAAGGCGGTCCTGCTACCCCGTGGGATCCTCTTCATTGCAGCACCCACTGTCCACTCCATTCCATCTCTCTTCAGCTTGGAGAGCAACAGCTGGACTAAAATCAGCCTTAGCCGCTCCGGGCTTCAGGGGCACATGGGGCAAGGAGGCAGGAGCCGAGAGCAGAGCCTCCGGGTTCAGACATCAAAGTGCTTCACAAATCTGGGCCTTTCCATGGAAGCTGTCCTATTATCCAGGCCTCGGAGGGGGATGCGTGGCTACCCAAACTAGTGCTCAGCCCGTGGGGGCACAAACAAGTCCCTAAGTACTGACCTGTCCTCTCAAATCAAAGAGACCAGCAGCCCATGATTGGGCATGCTTTTGTGACTGTTCAGGGCAGCAGTTTTCTCTTGACCTCCCAAGGGTAAGGACAGAACAGCCTCGTGCGCCTCCCAAAGCTGGTTTTAGAAGTGCCAGGGCTCCCATGGTTTTCCACAGCCTGCGTGGATAACCTCATCTCTTCCACTCTCCAGAAGCAAGGAGAAGCAACACCTGCATTCACAACCCAGCGGAGCTGCTGGCTCGCTTCGCAGAACTGCAGTTGGGTTTTCAAAGGGGCCACTCGAGATGAAGGACACGCTTGTAAACCATGAGGCTCTTCTGTGTCCGGGATCCCAGTGTCGGCCAGCAGTTCTGCAGCAGGTCCCAGCGACAGGGCCCCAGAGTAAACCCCTGCAGAAACTTTGCAAAAGGCTTAAGATGCCCCATACCAAGCTAAACAAGGCACTGACGGTATGGCCTTGCCCAGACATATTGCCATGAGATAAAATACAATGGGCTCAAGGAAGTTTGAGGAGAAAGGGTTCCATCTGGGGACAGGTAACAAGTCCTCAGGCATGGCCCAATGAAGAGTCCATCCTGGCACTCACCACAGTCACACAACACCCCAAAGACCACTTTCCTAGCCACCTTCTTGTCTCTGGGTATGTGTCTCCTCCAGGCCAGTGGCAGTAAACATGCCCATACACCACAGATAAAATATATTATCACAATATTATGTACAAAATATGTACACGGTCACCAGGCATACGTTGTGTTCCTTATTACTGACATGGTAGTGGAATATCTTCCTGCACGTGGCTACTTGCTGAGAGATCTCCTGGAGGTATTTAGTAAAATAACCTTCCTCAGAGCTATCTGAAAGTTTGGGGCCAGTAAATGGGTGTCCTTCTTACCCCATCCATGAAGACTGCACCAAGAAGCAGCTCATCTTGACTCAAGAGATGTGGAGAGCTAAGAGAAAGATACAGAGGCTTCCTGGGCTCTTCGAGATGGGTGGACTGGCTGTGTTTCCCTTGAAGGAGGCACTCTGGGTATCTTACACAAAGCTATCAGTAACTTGTGGAGTCCTGGAGGACCTGGACTCCAGGCTCTTGGGGAGAAATGGGCAATAAATAAGGGCCTGGCAGGCCTAAAGAAATTTGCTGAGGGGCTCAGGCTTTAGCTCCACGGGGAGCAGCAAGTGGAGGAGTCGAACATTGGCAGTCACCGGGCCTTGGGCCCCGCCCCCTTCCAGCAGTCTTTGTAACAGCCTTGTGAGGTGGGTGAGATCGATCTCCAGGTTCTGGGGCCGTGAGGATCCCATCCATCCTGGGGAGGAGTGCATTGAAGAAAGCTCCTGTGGAGGGAACTTGTGCCCAGGGCTCAGATCTCCATAAGTGTGATCTTGAAGCCTTCCACCATGCTCTCCATGTTGAGGATGAAGGTGTCCTCATTTGAATAGTGCTCAATGATGTTGTCATCCATGTTCACCAGGATGCTGTCACGGTTGGGGTGAGAAACAAAGCCAGTGAACAGAGGGGCCAGGGCAAGAGAACCCTTCAGGCTGACTGCTCCCTAACCTTCTAGTTCCTTCCCCTCAAAACTGGTTAAAGAAAGCGGAGCCTTAGCTTCCCTGAACTACCTTCATGATTTCTTATTGAAAGGGTTTCTGGGACCATTTGGCCCAACCCTTACGTCTTTACACATTAGTCAACGGGGCCTCAGAAGTTAGCAGAGTTCCAAACAATTGTTGACTACTGACAGAATCATAGCCCAAATAGTTCGGCAACAAAGGATTTTCATTACGAACCTCAGCTGCCCTTGGCTGAACACATATGTATGGTAAACGACAGTACACACAGCTCCACAGCAACTTGAAAGGCAGGTTCTATCGTCGGTAATTCGCAGGTAAGAAACAACCCAGAAAGGCCTGCAGTTCCCCAAGCTCACCCAGCCAGTGAGGATGAGGCTACGTCTGAAGCCGGCTTTGCTTCACCCCCAAGCTATCCCACCATCTTGCCTCTACTGCCTACTCCATGGTGGTTTGGTTTCAGGAAAAACCAACTTCCAGAGTCTAGCTGTGATTTTTTTTTAATTTTGTCTTATACATGAGTGTTTCGCCTGAATGTATGTATGTGTACCATATGTGTGCCTGGTGCCCTCGGGGTTCAGAAGAGGACATTAATCACCTGGGACTAGAATGGCAGATGGTTCTAAGTCACCATGGGGGTGCTGAAATAGAACCAGGGTCCTGTGAAGAGCCCCACATGGTCTTAACCAGTAAGCTGTCCCACTAGCACCTCTATCTGTGCCTGAGAGGTGCCCAAGAGGGTCTCATTCCTGTTCATCAAGGTCTGAGAGGGAATGACTCGCTGAATCATTTGATACTGGCCTGTGATAGCATCAGCTTGCTCCTTTACAGGCAGAACTACCCGTACTTTGTGGGTCACTGTAAGAATACAGGCCTGTGTACAGGACTTCACACAGACATGGAGGCTCTCTGACCAGCAGGACTTGAGGTGTCCCCCAGCATCCACTCAGTTGGAACTGAGTTTCCAACAAGAGCTTAAGTAGGCTGCTCACTCAGTCAGCCAAGGATCTGATTTCAGAGCCCGGAAATCCCAGGTCATGTTTCCTTCATGCCGAGGGCTCGAAGAGTTCAAATAACTACTCTCAGAGGAAGCCCTAGGAGGGCCTTGAAAGGGGTGTAGGTGAATGAACGTCTTGATCCCTGAGGCCACAGACACCCCCATCCCCAATCTGTGAGGCCTGGAGCAAAATGCTTAAGCCAGCCCTGGGCTTCCTTTCCTCATCAGTAAGCTCCTGTATTAGCGATGAGAAAACAGGAATATCAAGGAAGCACCGAACAGGGAACTCGGCACCTCTGACCACCCAACCAGGAAGGACCAATTGTTCTTAACAGTTTGGGCAAGCAGGTCCGACAGCCATTCGAGAAGGCTTCATTAATGATTGCCTTGGAATGATCCCCTACATCCTCAACAAATTTGTTCCTACAGCGTCAAGAGTGGCAGACCTCTTTTCCCCCAATGTCCCCACCGCCTCTCTATCCCTCTGGCCCTTTTAACACTATCTGTAGAGGAAAGCATCTCAGGGGACACCTTGGCAGTGCACTGTGGGTCCTCCTGCCTCAGTCACTAAAGATCTTTAAAAGGCTTCATGGGCCACGAATAGAACCAGAGGTTAAAAAAAAAGTACCATTTTAAAAATGCCCTTTGCAGACATGGAAGCTAGCGAGGTTAGCTTCTCTCTTACCCCTTTTTGCTCTTCTTATAAAGTTTTGTGATTTTCTCCACCGGTAGTCCATACTTCTCAGACAGCTGAAACATGAATAACAGGCAATCTGGTCAGCAGGGGACAAGGGCACGGGGAAGCAACGTAGAACATTCCAGCTCAGCTCACATTGCACTGAGCACAGCACGGGCTCCCCTAACGAGACAAGTTGGAAAACCTCATTTATAAGGAAAGAAATGCCTCAGTTTCCCTGAACTACCCAAGCCTCTGGCTCTGAGAATCAGTAAAATGAGGTCCCGAGAAGTGAAAATATCCCAGTTAGCAACTGATAGGGTCTCAACCTCACTAACTATGCCCCCGACTGTTCTCATCATGTCGCCTTTCCTCTGCCCTTAGCAGGAAGAGAGAAACACGAAGTGCAGCCCTGATATGAGCACCTCGCCTGTGCAGGCTCAGGGTTTGTATCTAGTACCACCCCGATTTTGACTTTCTTAAAGCAATCAGCAAAACAATCTTGATAAAAGTGGAATTTCTGACTGGTTTATTAAAAAAAAAAACAGGTAGCCATACCTCAGAACAGGTTTCAGGTGAGCCAGGTGTAGTAGCACACACACACCTGAGACCCCAGCACTAAGGCCAGAGACGTGAGCATCTGAGGTCAAGTGAGCTACGCAGTGCACTCCAGACAGCCTCAATAGGGGGTGAGAAAAACAGTTCGGGTAGATAAAAGATTTATATGAATTCTTTATATAAAATTTATATGATCTTTTATCTGAAAGAAGAGACCCTGAAAGTACAGGGAGAAAACATGAGCCAACTGTTCATATAACTATCATCTTAAAGTACAGTTTCCTAGGGAGACATGAAACCTGCAAAACAATGTTAAATATTAATAACAGTGTGGAATGTCAAAATATCAGTAGATCAAAACCGGCCGCAAAGAAAAATAACAAGCCAGGAAGCATTTTTAAAATGCAAACAACAGACGCGGCACAAACTGCAGTTGACAAGGACTGGATGGGGAGCAGGCTAGGGGAGAAGCCACAACAAACAGCATTTCATGGAATAAAATACTGCGTAATGAGCGTCTGGAAACTGTACTGCACTTTTGTTTAAATCTTCCAAATGAAAAGAGTGGGATAGTACTTTCAACTTTTCAAACTTATCAAAGAGGCAAACCAGGAGCCAGAGAAGGCAGCTTGGCAGGGAAAAGCATTTCTGATGGTCTGATGCCCTCTCCTGGCTTCCATGAGGGACCTGCGCACACAGGGCAGACACACTTCTAAAACAGAACAAAAGTGAAGTGACAATCTAGCATTGGTTAGAGCGTGAGGTCAGCATGGTTCGGGTTCGGGTTCGGGTTCTGGAGAGGAAAAAAGGAAGTGCAGCCTCCCGGGAAACAAGTTGGGCAGAAGCAAAGCTTTTAAAAGCGTAAGTGTCTGGGCCACAGACTCCTTGTCTAGTGATCTTACAGGAACACTCACACTCAGAGATGTTCTGAAGATCACTGTTCATTATAGAGAAAACTTAACATTCATTAAATATCTTAGTATTTTCTTCACAGACCTCATTTAAAAATATCAGAAGCTTATATTGTTTATATTTTTTTTAGATTCTTAGCATATTATGTGGGGGAAAATAAGTGACAATCTTTCTATATAGTATAATATTTTCTTCATTTTTAACCTTTACGTATGTTTAAATGTACAGAAAATATTGAAATGGCATGCCAATCTATGAATGGTGGCTCCAGTTGATAAACGGTCCGAGCCAAGCTTCCTTTACTTTGTGTGATTCTGCAGTGCTTCTTTTTATGATTACGTCATTTTTTAAGAACAAAGTGGCAAGTGCTGCCTGATGCACTCTGGAAAGACCTGCTTCCAAATACGTGCCACACCCTCTCCACCAAATCAATGGTGGCTCATGGGAAGCTGAGGCAGGTGAGGTTTGGGACCAACTTAGAAAGGGCCACAGAGGCTAGAAAGGGGTCTGAAGAGCCCTAGGGGAGAGCAGGCATCCTGGGAAGACTCTGTTCCAGAGAACTCTAGGTTCCTACCCTCCCTTTCCAACCACAGGGCAGAAAGAACTCTTCCCCCTACATACCCAGAAGCAAGACATCTGGGCTGAGGACAGAGAGCGAGGGTGGCAAAGGGAGACTGGACAAGCAGCGCGTGGGACAGATCACCCGTAGTCCTGATGAGGCTCTCCACAGCCGCAGTAAGCCCGAATGAACAAAATGCTTTGAAAAAGAACAGAAGCAGAGTACTTCTTGGCCAGTGAGATAGCTCATGGGTAAAAAGGCTCTTGCTACCAAGCCTGACAACCCATTTCCAACCCCCAGAAACTGAAAGATGGAAGGCAAGAACTCTGAGTCTAGCAAGGTGTTCGCTGACTTCCATGCGCACCGTGACAATGAACGGAAGGAGAAACCTTTCTGATGGGAGCATAGCGATGGCCAAGCAGACTGGCGGAACCTGTGCTGGAAGGTCCCATCTGAAGAGAATATAGACGGATGGACGGGCAGATCAAAGGCAAAGGGGATGAGCAGGAGCATGACGTCATGTGAAAGGGAACAGCCGTGGAAACCGCGTCCCCAACAGCACCAGGGTAGATATCAGACACCAGGAAGCCCGCAAGGACGGTGGGAGACTGACTTATTTCAGGATTGGAGAAATCTGGCAGATAAGTCAGAATGATTTGATTGATCCAGTGTGTATGATAAAAGGCACACACGCATATGCATATTACATCTCCCAAAGAGACGCTGTCATGTAGTAGATAACAAAGGCAGGGCCATAACTCAATACAGTGAGAAATAAAGCCTGAGAAATTAATCAAAAATGTTTTGTCTTTCAGAAGTATTCCCCTTACATGGCTTCTTCCCTCTTCTCTCTTCCTCCCACTGAGGCCTCGACACTAAAAGTCAGTTCTCCTGGTGTCCATATTTGCATATGCAAATCAAAAGGGAGCCTCTCTGGTTTTAGCTAGGTTGGGAGAGTGCTTGCCCCAGCAACCTAGGCCCTGGGTTTGATCCCCGAGAGCACACAGACTGGGTGTGGTGGTCACACTTGTAATCTCAGGGCTCTAGGTCATCCTCTACATAGCAAGTTTTGAAGCCAGTCTGGAATACAGGAGACCCAGGGAAGGAGGAAGGGAGGAAGGAACCCAGTAAAGTGAACTTGTTCTGCCCCTTGGGCTCTGATCTGAATTGAGCTCTTGCTGAAGCAATGACATTCTCCTGTGACTTAACTTCCTTACTCATTCCCTGGGCTTCTAGAACCACTCAGCAAACAGAGCGCACCCACAGGAACTGCTTGAGTGCGGCCTGCAGCCACATTAGTAAGTTATTTCCTCTGCATCACTGGCCAAAGCCACAGCTTTCTACCCTGATGTTTGCAGGTTCTCAAGGGGGGTGGACAGGAAGTGGCCTCACGGTCCTGACCTCCACACCTGCTACAGCCATGCTCACACCTGAAAATACACTCTTGTGCACATACAAACACACAGATTTTTTTTGAGCGAGCAAACCATTTTCTAGATAACAGAGCTACCCCACCCTGTCACATGGCCTGGCTCACGTACTACACAAACAGCCACCACCCCAAACTGTCCATGAACCTGCCTGGTATGGCACCTTCTGACTCAAATGTCAATACACACCTGAGGGAAGGATGGGAACACTGTTCTAGACGACAAAAGCCACATCTCAGCACTGTCAATAATTATTATTTTAAAGAAAGAGAAATCTTAAAAAGACTGAAAAAAAGGCATATGACAGGAAAGAGGCAAAGAGACTGAAGGTTGCCAGGGAGGACAGGGAGAGGATGAGGGAGGAGTCTGCTAAAATTTGCTTTGTTCAAAATTGTTATGATGACATCTAAAGCCTTGTATGTTAAGGCCAAAAACTGCAATAAAATAAGTGAAAGGCATTTATTTTCAAGGCCCTTTATACTCCAGTATACATTCTTTTTTAAACATATATATATCCAAGTAATTTATGACTGACGGGCTCTGGACAGGGAAATGGGAGCGCACTCTCTAGGGAGGACAGCCCAGTCCTCAGCTACGGAGAAGCCACATCATCCACAATGTCTGCCACCTGCTCCCCAGGAATGTTTGCGCTGCCATTTTAATGCCTTTCGTGCCTCCACTTTATAGGTGATGCCAAGGCCACCCTTTTCATATAGCTCACCCAGAAATGTAATAAACAGTGGGAACTCTATCAGGCATATGGTCCTGCAGGACACAAAGGGACCTGAAGAGGTCATGCTCTCGTAGTTGTGTGTCTGCTGGCTCTGGAAGACTGGGCTCCTTTGTCAACAGGACACAGTTGGTCTTCCCAAACTGTCAGTGACCAAGGGAAGAGGTGCCCGAGGCCAGGCCAGTTCTACATCACAGGGGTACATAGCTTATGGGACCATTCCTTGGCTTAAACATATATTTGCAGGGATTTGGCTCCCCATAACGTATAATGAGGGGGGTTATTTCAAAACAAAATATGAAGGCCAAAGGCCATAACATCATCTTGTTTTGAGGGCTAGCTTTCTGTGGGACACTGGGCCAGGAAACAGAAAGTTCATCCCTCAGAGCAGGGGTCTTCCTCTGGCACCGTCCCCACAGCCCCGGCCTTGGCAAACAGTCACAGGAGCAGGTTACTATCCAATGGTCATCTACCCTTTTAGACGGTGAGCAGCAGAGAGCCCAGATCTGAACAGCACCATGTGTTTTCTGATGCTGGTTCGACTCAGGCCTTCAACTCCAGCAGCCAGATCTCTGAGTTCTAAGCCCATCTAGTCTACAATGTCTACAGAGTGAGTTTCAGAACAGCCAGGGCTACACAGAGATACCCTGTCTTGAAAAATCAAGGGGAAAAAGGAAAAGGATGGCTTAGTAAGAAAGACACCACTACCATGTTCTTACAGGGGCCTGAGAAAGGCTCCGGTCTGAACTGTCTCCTGTGGTTCTCACCATGGCCCTGGAAGCCAGGTACTCATATCATTTCTATTTTAGGAAAGGAAATCAGGCTAAGAAACTTTGTCTAGCTGGCAAGTACACTGCCAGATTTGGAAGAGACGTTTTCTGAGGCCAAAGATTATACCACTGACCACTAAGGAGTAGTCTTTGCACATTTACATCTGTGGGTTTATTTCACACAAACACGCAGTTACCCATATTTATGCCTCTATCAATACATGCATATACAGTCTGCCCTGTGTAACTGTAGGCTCTGCACCCATGGACTTAACTGACCAAAGATCAAAAATACTTATCTTATAAAAGTTGTATTTGTACTGAACGTATAAAGATATTTCTTTGTCATTATGCTATTTCCATAGCTTTTATATTCATCAGGTAGTAGTGTAAACTCAGGGTGGTTTAAAGCATATGGAGGGATCTGCGGAGATTATATGCAAACACACCATTTTAAAGAAAAGACTTGGGCTTGAGCACTCATGGGGTTTGTGGAATATAAGACAGGAGGAGACAGCTCACAGACACAGTATCATTCTGAGATTCCTGGAGGCAGGATCACCATTTCAGACAGTGGCTGGCTGTTTTACTTTTCTGACCTTCAGGTTGAACCCCAGTTTCTCTCTCTGAATTTCTGTTAGTCTGTTTCAGAGGGAACCTGACTTGGCTCAAAGGCTAACTTGTGACCCTGCCGACCTCCTATCACCATCTACCGAAACACTGCAGGTGCGGTGAGCCCCCCTTGAAGGAGACAAGAGAAGTGTAGCTTAGGTTGTTAGGTTGCTGCTCAAGCAGGGGGAGGGCGGGGGGAATGACGTGGCTCTGTGGTGGTCCCACGAGATCATGTCAGCATTTGTGAAAGTGGCCAGATGTTATGGAAGAAAATGAAACGACACCAAGGCCAAAGCAGGATCCCATCATAGGGCATCAGTTCAGACCTGGTCTAGATCTGTGGTACCCACCCCTCAGAATGCCCTGAGGAGCTGGTTAGAAACCGACCGGCAGTCCCATAATCCCAATGCTCAGGAGGCTGAGGCAAGAGAATCAAGGTCAGCCTGGGTTCTCAGTAAGATCAGCATCTCCAGCACTAAGGACTGAGAACGTCCAGCCATGCTCACTAACACCAACACCACTTTCTAAGCAAGGCTCATGGGGGCCACGGAGACTGAAGCAGCAATCACGGAGCTTGCATGGGTCTGCCCTCTGTCTTCTACATACATGATGTGGTTGTGGGACTCCTAACAGTGGGAGAGGTGTCTCTGACTGTTTCACCTCCTCTTGGGGGCCTTTTTCTCCTATTAGGTTACCTAGTCCAGCCTTGATAGGAGGGTTTGTGCCTAGTCTTACTGTATCTTGTTTTTTGGTTTTGTTTAATTTATTATATATATATATATATATATATATATATATATATATATATATATA
>LOJH01017060.1:0-22480 GCA_001685095.1 Ellobius talpinus
TGTCAGGAATTCCAAGACTCTTAACCTGGCTCTTTCTCTATAGAGCAGTTGATTCCAGACCTGCAAGCAGCACACAGTTCCATAAGATACAAAATGACTGCCAAGAAACAGGACTTTGCATGGATAGAAGTGATCAGCACCTGAAAGAAGAACAGAGAATAGGCACTGAGTGCGCGGGTGTGGGAAACCCTTGACATCTCTGCCTTCATGCTGAAAGGGAGCCTGAATATGGTAAGCTCACCTCACAGGGTCTGTGACGGTTTGTTTTTTGTGGGTCTTCTAGAACCAGTGCCATTTCCCGTCATGCCCTTCACACTCATGCTGTGCTTTTGCAAATGGATGGTCTGTGGTTGTCAGATCCTGCTGCTGGGCAGAGCTATTGCACGGCAAAAGCAGAACTCACAAAATCCTACGGTGGGGTTATCTATTATTTCAGTAGGTGAATGAAGAGTGGTGAGGGTCAGATCTATGGTCACAGAAGAACAGCCATTAAAGACCACTTGGTCTTTGTAAAATCAAAACTGGAAGGGAAGGCTGTCTTGGGCCTTACCAAAGTTAAATATTTCTGCAAACATTTTATTGTTTAAAATTATACGTGTAAATTCCTTGGTGGGAAACAGCGAGGGTGAATCTGTTTGGTGGTTTTCTCTTATGATGAATGTAGATTCTGGAACATACACACAAGGTCTGGGGAGTGAGGTAGTGAAACCCAGTTCAATGGTGCCCACGATGTTCTTTCTTCCGTATTTACTACATTGAGTTCTCTCCCTCTCAGATTGCTTAGACACGGGATGCTTCCACACTCTAGACCTGTAAATTCGTAAGTAACATTCAAGTTGGTTTCTTGAAATATCACGTTACAGGGAGGACTCTGTGTGTGTGTGTGCGTGCGTGCGTGCATGTGTGTGTGTATGTGTGTGTGAGAGAGTTGTTTAAGCAACTCGTAACTTCAATCTGTGATGATAGATTATGTTTGTACAAAGCAGATGGATATGGCCCTGAAGCTGGCGACAAGCTCTGATCTGCAGTAAGGTTGCAGATCCACAGGCTTTTTGTCAGGTGTTTGTTGCTCTGTCATCTCTAGCTTCTCTTTCTGTGTTTAAGAGCTCACCTTTTGAATATCTGGGCTTCCGTAGTTCCTCTTGAGATAAGCATCAGTGAAATATTTGGGGATTTTTCAGGTTCTTGATAGCAGTTTTGCTGGATATTTCTGGTGTTTTCTGCACAGAGGAACCTCTAGAGTGCTCCAGGAAACCTATCCTCTTGCCCCTCTCACATCTAGAGTGAATCATCAGCATGGTCCTGTGAGTGATGCTAAAGGCAGTTAGAGAAGCTCCCAGGTTGCTGCTTCTGCGCCACAGCTCACTGGCTTCTGCGACATGTCCTGAGTGGGATGCTATAGAGGCCGCACAGGTGTCACCATCTCATCACCATCTACTGGCTTTGGAACAGCCTTGAGACCTCCTTTTTATTTTGGATTTAGTGGCTGAGTATTCTTCTTGTGCAGCTCTTCTGGGTTAGTATCAGATTGGGAGTACCTACCAATTCCTGATTCCTCTAATCAGGACAAGCTCCCTGTTCCCTAGTCGCTTTTCCCCTTTGGAGGGTTATCTGGGATTATTCCTTGTAAATGTGACTCCGACACCACCCTTCTTGGCTTTGCAGGGTTCACTTCCTTTCTGTCTGCATAGCTGGCTTTTTAGGTATGTGTTGTTTCCCTGAGCTACATCCCAGCCCTGGATTCTTGGCTTTTGAATTTACCATCTTACAAGACAGGAAAGAACCTCAGTGTGACTATCCTTTCAAGTCAGATATATATGTATGTGGATACTTGTCTTAGGGTTTCTATTGCTGCAATGAAACACCATGACCAAAAAGCATGTTGGGGATGAAAGGGTTTATTTGGCTTATACTTCAGCATTGCTGTTCATCACTGAAAGAAGGCAGAACAGGAACTCTAACAAGGCAGGATCCCGGAGGCAGGAACTGGTGCAGAGGCCATGGAGGGGTGCTGCTTACTGGCTTGCTGCCCATGGCTTGCTCAGTCCACCTTCTATAGACCCCAGGATCTGGATCCCAGGGATGGCACCACCCACCGTGAGCTCGTCCCTCCCCCAGTGATCACTAATGGAGAAAATGTTTTACAGCTGGGTCTCATGGAGGCCTTTCCCCAACTGAGGCTCCTTCCTCTGATGACTCCAGCTTGTGTTAAGTTGACACACAAAACCAGCCAGTACAGTAGTAAAGTTCTATGCATTTTTATGGCTTCTCAATAGTGAGGTATTAATATCCAGCAATAGGTCAGGAAGGTTTTTGGTTCTCCTACAGAACTGTGAACATTAGATGACACCAAAGAACCTTGATGTCCAAGCCCTGCGAAACACAATGATGCATTTCCAGACAGCCCACTGTGGAAGGCATGGTCTGTCACACCATCAAGCCTCATTTCTACAACGTGTGGAGAGTTCTCTCCAGTTAGTTCCAGGAGTCAATATCAGTGTTTCCTCTGTGCACCTGCTGGAAATGTGGTGCCGTTTGTTCCTCTGCTTTATTTTAATCCCAGCAACAGAGACCCCGGCTGGTGATGCTTTTTCTTTGCTTTGGTTGTTTAGGAACTCAGAATCACATGCCTGCCTGTCTACCTGTGGAATGTATAGTGCGCCTTCTGGCATGCCTGCTGTTTGCTAACTTGGTTATGTTTCTGGATTTATCTATTTTGCCTATTTTTAGTTTGCATCTGCCATAATTTCTTTCCATTTTGTAGCTCTTTTACATTCTTTTTTATAGCAAAGCAAGGTATAAATCAACAAATTAGCAAAATGGTAGTAAAATATGATAAAAGAGACATAGGAGGACACATTACATGTAGGAACAGGTATGATTTCTCTCCAGAACTTTCTGTTCAGCATGGCAAATATTCTCATTACCTACTAGAATAGGCCTGTGAGACCCAAGACCTGTGATCCAGTGTTCAGAACGGTACTAGCATTTAGTGGACACTCAATAAATAGCTTCTTCATGCATTTTCTTCAGTATGAAGATGGTGTTTTTCTAAAAAGACAGTCCTAGTTGACAAAAAATTAATAGATTTTGACATTTTAGAATTATTTTAGATTTTTCTTTTTTCCTGAACTGATTTTTCAAATTGTATTTACTTTTGAGCTATCTGGATAAAGATTTTTAGAAATCAATCCTTCACTCACAAGAAAATCCTTTTCCTTTTATGAGTAAGGGCTTCCTTCAAGCAGGTGGGAGAATCTGTTATTACTTGGCAAAAATCGTTCTTCAAGCCTTAATTTTCAATTACTGTAATAAAAACTTAGTACTCTTGTGTGCATATTGAAACAGGCCACATTCACAGACAGGCCCCTTACTCGGCGTTTGGCCACGCTGTCCGTGTGACTCCTGAGGATTCACAACTGCAACTTCACTGTCCCAGACCTAAGTCTGCCATGGTCATTGTCACTGCGGCAGACGGTTCGACTCATGACTTGGGAAGAAGTAAATAATTTTCTAACATTGGTTGACTGAAGTTATTGAAAAATCAATCTAAGGATAGAAATAATTGTTGTGTATTTTCATCCAGATAAGCAACATTAATAAATTATGATTTTTTCCAATATAACATCACATATATGAGTACATCTATAAGATATATAAATCTGTCATCTATCTATCTATCTATCTATCTATCTATCTGTCTATCTATCCTTGTCTAATTCTGTTTCTTTGAGGAGAGGTTATGATTCACAAAATCTTTATGAAGACTCTTTCCAAAAAAGATTGAAAAACATTTACATAGATAACGGACATGTTGCAGAGAATGAAGTTTACAGAACAATCCTTCTGGGTGTTGCTTTGATTTAATATTCCTTCAATCAAGGTTGGAAGATTGAATCTTCAGTAGAGATGGGAAGCTGAGCCCCTATTTTTCATAGAGTTATTCTTTGCTTTTGTGTCTTCTGTGGTTCAGAGTGAACCTTCTTATCAGCTGGGCCAATAAGATCATTAATGGAAAACAGTGTTGTGCCCCGGCAGATCTTTATACCTTGATCAATAGTTATTTACTTCTGAGGGGTCACAGCTTGGTTAATATAGCTGAATAATTTTATTGATAGATAACATAACAATGAAAAATAAAGTTTAAAATAAAAGATGAATGAATACAGCACTTTCTCCAGGCATGAATATTATTATTTGAAAATCTGTAATCGCTGCAGGAATGTTGAAAGGGCAGACAACAAAAGCATTGAATAATTGTTCTAGGACTATAATCAGACTTCCATTATTGACCTCTGTTAATATTCTACTGTAACTGTCTGCTAAATTGGTTCCTTGGGGCTTGAAATATACAGTGATGTTATGAGTTCCTATCGTAAATTGCCACACAGTAAAGTAGCAAGTCTCTGAAATAGTGTTGGCCCTCGTGTGATCAATACTCAATTCAAAGCAGTGCAATGGGCAACTGTTTCCATAGAAACATTGATGTCACAGAGGTTGAACAGCGGCTGTTACAGCAAATCATTTCCTTTGAGCAGCTGTAATTGACTATATGTACAGTTTGCTGTCACTTGAGACCATTTACATCAAGCAAGTACCAGAACCACATTAGTTATTCCAGGAGTAAGAGGGTTAGCTCTTCCCTTTGTGACCTTACAAATACCTAGGAGGATGTCGCCATAGAAACCAGCAGAATAACTGATGAACCCGGGGGTTCAAAGCTACCTGGATGCGGTAGCCTTCTTTGGGGAGCTAAAAGGTAGTCTAACGTTTCCTAGTTGTTACATTAACACAGGCTCTTGCTACCCACAGCAGTGGTTTGCATTCTCACTCATGAATAACACCAGGACTGCAGACATCCCAATTCCATTTGTACTTCATTTCCTGCCCCTCACATTTAATTTTCCATGGGCGTCTGGCTTCTAAGGCAGCACATGTACACACTGAATAAAATCTCAGCTGCTCGCTAGCTTGGCCCTGGGGAAGCACTCACGTCTGCAACTGAGAAGACGAGAGAGAGGGAACTCTGACAAAGCCTTCCATAGTTCACTTTCATCTAACTAATCCCTAGGCTTTAAAGACATGAAAGAAACAAAATGCTGACTTGATTTGCCTTTGTTGTGCTCCCCAGACTAAAATCAGCACCTGAACTGAGTTTCCCTGTCTAGAATGCCTCTTGTTATTTGACCATCTGATCGTGGTTCGCCTGGGATGGCTGTAGCCAGTGGGATGTTTTGAAATATCACATACACACACCTGGGAAATGGAGAGATGTCCTTTGGTAGACGCACGGGCAGACAATGACATTGATGTGTTATCAAATTCCCCATAAAATCAAAGACTATAGGCCAGCAGGGTTATTTCCAGACCTGTACAGAGTAAATGTGCCCAGACAGAAAAATTGGGATTCCTGCAGGTCTTGAGCTTTAAATAGCAGCAGAGTAAGAGTGAAGAGCTGGAATGGCATTAACATTGTGTTTGTAGTTAGGATAGGGATGGAGGGAGCAGCCGGGTGCACCAGGATCTGAACAAGCATTTGCAGTCACAATCCAAGAGACCCAGCTTTGAGGGTCGGGGACAAATCCCTTGTTTTGTGGCAACTGCAGGTATGACTGGCAGCAGTGAGATCTTGGCATCTTTGGGAAAGAAAAAAAAATACGATCCTCCATGAAGGGAGATAGGCTCACTGCAATGTTTGCTTGCAAAGGGTTTTCCAATATAGACCCATGGTGATCGGCCTATAGATTTTTTTAACCAGTCTGCCCAATTTCCCCGGGTGAATTCTCAAAGGTAATAAAATTGAATTGCAATCAGTATTCTTTGATACTAGTCTGCCTCTGACAGTTATTCACCTTGAACTAGAGAACAACCGTTTATAAGATAGTTTAGAAGCACAAATCCTGTAAATTGCTCTGTTTGGCCTTAGAAGAATGTTTGACTTGAAGCATAGAAATGGCTGTAAATCCTGCAGGAATAATTTATAAGGTAGCATAGCGAGCAGTGATTTTCTGGCTAAAATGGGTAAAGAAATAAGGTTTGAAAGGAAAAGAATGTTTTCCACCCCCAGCCCCGGGCTGAGGTCAGTGAACTCTTCCAGGGCCCAACACACAGGAAATTTAGTCATGGCACCTGGATGTCCTGAGAGAGAAGGGAAACAGCTGCCCTTTGTACATATGCCCTTTCCTGAAGCAATTCTTTTCCCAGAGCGAGCCATCTTTCCTCTGACAACATGGCTGGACCATGGAGGAGCCATGCCTGAGTACCAAGAGAGATCTGTCAATCAAGAGTTAGTCAATGAGTAAACCTCTCACAAAGATCCTAGGAAGAATGACTGGGGTGTGTGTGCACGTGTGTGTGCATACATATGTGTGCATGTGTGTGTGTAAGGAGTATACAAAAGGTAGCCAGTCATTTCCAATCACATTGAGAAGCATTTTATGTGAGTCTTATTTTGTGAAAATATTCATTTATTAGCATACAATATTAGAGAAACTCACAACTTTATTTTTAAACTCACAAGTTCAGAGCTGAGTAGATAGAAAAATAAAAAAAAAGAATAAAGGGGAAAGAGGGAGGAATCAGAAGAAATTAGTTGTATCTTTGACACCTCGGCTTCTTAATTTAATATCCGTGCTCCAGTTGATACATGTAAAATGGGGGTGTCTTTTTTCAGCGTTCTCTGATTTTGCTGTGCTGATTTGCCAATAGTTAAAGGGTGCAAATATTTCAAGAGGATCCCAGCACCTAAATTATAGATTGAACATCCATTCAATTTATATCTGAGCCTAGGGGAATACAAGAAAGCACCCCACAGCGCTCTCTTCTTTTTTCTACTTTGTATCTCAATAATTTAAAAAGAGTTATATAAAAGAAATGGGTTATCTCAAGGATGCATCCTCAAACCATATTAGGTAGTTTCTTCATAAAGGTCTTAGTTTTTTGATTTGTGAAACTCAAAAGAAAAGCAAATTTATCTAAAAAAAAGCCAAACAAATATGCTGTTAGACGATCTATCTCCAAAGATCGCTTCATTTGAATCTGATTAGCTAACTTTAACAAGGCAATACCTACCTTGGCACTGTTATCATGATCAAGTGAAATAGAGCTGCTCTGAGTCTAAGATTCTGTTAACGGAAGTGTCTGAGCATAAGTAAATATTTCTTTGGTGGTTGTGGATCTTCTCTGTCAGGACTATTATCCTAAACATCAGTTTGTGTTTTGTGTGGCTGGAAAAGATACGGGAGTGGAGCTGAATCTCTAGAGAGCTCATATTTCTTTGTTGACTAAATCGCTAAACATTTTTTTCTTTTTTGACCATTTCCTTCTCCGTTAGAGACAGAGGGTATTTGAATAAAACCTGGTGCCAGAGTACACACAGCTGGAGGTGTGTTGGCACCGATACTGTCAGGTGCAGTTGCCTGCCCTGAGTGACGTGTCCAGCCAGCAGCTTTTTGGTGGCAGTGAGGCAGAGCAATAACGCTGAGTGTAGTTGGCTGACTACAGCAGTGACTTTTCTGCTTCTGCACCTTTGATATCCATGGTTCCTTGGGACTCGCGTTAGCCAGTGGGTCCCTTGGCTCCTGCTGCTTTGATTCCTGCTTCCTCCCTGGCAAATCCTGATTGTCTCCACGGCACTTGGTGCTTGTCCTTCACATGTGCTTGCCTGGAAATAAATAAGACCGGTTCCAGTGTCCTTGGTTGCTGGCCCCTCTGCCCTCCGCCATTCCCAGCCTGCTTCCTCTTTATTCTGTTTCTATAGCCTATCTCCTTTCCTTTCCTTTTCCTTTTTGTTTGTTTTTGTTTTTGTTTTTTAGACAAGGTCTCATTCTATAGCCCAGACTGGCATAGAACATTGACCTACCTGTCTCCACCTACCAAGTACTATGTGTGCACCAATAATCCTGGCCTCACATTCACCGTCTTGATGGTCTTTAGTCTTCTCTTTTGCTATCTCAAGGGTCACACCCAGGGCTTTTGTGCAGGCAAGTACTGTACCACTGAGCTACATCTTCAGCACTCCACTCCCATCCTTACACCTTCATGCTGTTTATTGAAGCACCGTTTGAAACTGTCACGATATGGAAACAACATCGATGGTTACCAACAGATAAACAGGTAAAGAAAACATAGCATTGATGCCCAATAGAATTAAAAGTAAATGGAATCTAAACACTTTCAACAACATAGATGGGTTGGAGGACATCACGTTAAATGAAGTAAGTCCATCCACAGAGAGAACCACACAACAGGATTTTATTTACACCTGGGCTCTAGAAATTCCATTTCAGAGAGACTGGTACAAAGTGGGAATGAGTAGACTGGGCAGATATTGACCTAAACCTGCAAAGTTTCCACAGTGGAAATCAGCTCCAAAGATCTATTTGACAGGGGGTGGTGACAGCAGTTAGTGATGGTGTGTTGTGGACTTAAAATTGTCCAACAGTGTCTGGAGAGTGAGAGCTGCTGACACCAGATAGCTCAGAAGGTAGCATTAGGGAGGGAGCCAGAGGGGTTAGAGAGCAACTTTCCAGACATCCCTAGCAACGCCATCCCTCTGCCTGAGCATCCTGCTCCTCCCCCCAGATCCCAGGACCTTACAAAGACGGCTGACATCAGATCTTCTTCCTGTGACATCACCAGGTCTCCATCAACAAGGCCATTGTTTTCCGCAGGAAGAAAGTCGATTTTCTGGACAAAGTCATATGATCCTGACAAAAACATCCACTGACCAGGTTTCCAGTTCCCTTCGTACCATTCGTGAATCCATCAGGGCAGATGCCAGATTCTCAGGAGAGAGAATATGACTGTGCTATCACCAAAGGCTCACCCTGGAGGGCGAGGCAGGCAGTTCCTATACAAGGGTGTATTTCCAGGTCAAAACACGTATTTCAAAGACCTCGTTGGTGTCTGAACAAGTTAAATATATAAATAATATCATTTACATGCAAGCCATGGATGCACAAAGTGTCTATAAACTGAGTACATGTCTTAAGTAATTTTGTACAGTAGTGCTAAATGACAATATTTTTTAAAAACGTATTTAAGTTAGCAGACACATGGATCTAATACTAAAACGATGTGTGACTTTGGGCAGGTCACCTAAATTCACCGTTAGTGTGACTGATGCTAATGGTTCTGGAGGACAAGAACCTGAATTTAATGGACTTTGAGTTTGATCTGTGGTGTTTTGTCATCAGCCGAGGTAGCCTTGTTAAAGCGCAAGGTAAATGATCTGATTGGAAGCAGAATCTAGAATTCTGCTGAAGTCTCTAGCTAACAGAGGGTAGCCTAAAGCTTGCTGGGCAGTGGAGGGGATGGGGTAATGGTACACTTCAGGGATTTTCAATTACTCTTGTTTCTATTATTGCCACTATACTTATGATACAGATTCCTAAATGATGAAAATGCTTGGGACAGGAAGCAAATTTTTGCAAATTGAGATTTATCATATCCAGTTTTGTTTTGTGAATGGATTTTTATTTGAAGCAAAACTTGTAATCATGGTTGTATAGTAATACATCCCCCATGAAACTAACTGGAATTGAAGAATGACCTGACAATCTGATTTAAGCATAAACATTATTTTACAGCCTAGCCGTAAGAATGAGATGTCCTTTCGTCCCTGTATGCGGCATCTCTCAGGTAGAAGCTGGATAATCTTCCTAGGGTAAAATGAACCTTCTCAGGCTCTATATCATCTTTGCGACCCTGGGATAAAACAAGAAGAAACATGCCAAAGGAAATGTGTCATTTCAATGGAACCAAGTTTCAAGTTGGGATACTCAGGGCCATAAAAAGAAGGACATTATGGGGGGTGTAGAGGGGAATCACTCCCACCTCTGAATTTGGCTACATGAGTGTAGAGCTAGCTCTGTGATTTCTAATTCATTGTGAGCTTAGGTATGAGACCTATCTTTGAGGGTTCATGTTCTGGATTGGCTATGACCTCAATCTAATATTTCTTCAAGGCAATAGGAGCAAATATACACTAATACGCACACACACACGCACACACACACACACACACACACACACCCCTTCTATGTTTCGTGTTGACTCAGTCCTCAAAACAGCGTTATGCAGTAGACACATTTTCTACTTACAAAGAAGAAAGCATAGAGAGGCGGAGCCAACTGTTTGAGGCTGTACCAGGGATACGGGTTTGGAACTAGTAGTCAAAGTCCAGGCTTTACCAGAGCTGAAGGATCTCCTAGGAACCACTTTGACTCTGGGAAAGTTGATTAACCTTTATGTCCAGTCCCTTTGTTTTTTAAAGGGCCATAACAGTACTTCCTGCCTCCCTAGCTCTAAGAAGTGCTCGGAGATTAATGGCAGTGTGTGTCCATTCCAGCCCGGTGGGTCTCCCCCTTCATGCAACAAGCTCCCTTTGAAGTCAGTAAAAGGCTGATGTGTGTGTGAAGGGAAGCAGGGTCCTTGGCCAGTGAGGAGATGTGTAGATACTGAGGAAATGTGCATAAATCACTTTTATTTTCTTGGAAAAATGACCTATACAGGCATCAAGTAGCACAAACTGTTTGGAATTTTGTATTTGAAGAGAGTGTTCTCCCAAATGCGAGGTTCTCATTTCGAAGTCACAAGCCATGAAAAAATTCCCTCAGGGAGTAATTCTATATCTCTAGTGCTTGCTCCTCAGGTAACCCAGGAGCTCTCCATGCAAAACCCAGGCCTTAGTCATCTTTATTTTAGCCGTTTGTTCTCTTCCCACCCGTCCTTGTTTTGCTTGCGCCTTGGTACTTATTAGCACCATACACAGTGGGCGCTCAACAGAGCTTGGCTGGGGGAATGGAAGCTGAGAGAATTCCTAGTGAGGAAGGCTACCTGAAAGGTTAAAGGTGTTTTTGAGGGTGGGGCAAGGGATTTTGCCAAAAGCATTTAAAAAATGTAAAAGAACAAGAATGTAAGCCGTCAAGGCTGAAGGCTAGGAACTGTTTCTTGAGTGGGAGGATTGTGAAAACCTGGAGAGAGTCTGTGAGAGGCATGGTGGCCATGTTTCTTCATAGGTTTTAAGTTAGACAGAATTTTGCTAGTGTATAGGGGAAGGCAGCGAGTCCTCCTCTGGAGACTTGTTAGATTTTCTAGCTGGAGCACAGCGTAGCAAGGATGTGTTCACCATCTACGGGGGCCAAGGAGCATCCTGGCACACTTTCTACAGTGATCTGGTAGACGTGACCTAGATCACAGGAAACTGTCCCTGCTAGCGTTGTTCACAGGCAGAATGCTGTCCCCAAGGTGGCACAGAAGGCCTGTTCCTCTGGTGTTCAACTACCCAGTGTATCAAGCTATCCTGGTATGAACTGAATTGGGCCACCTTTCTGACTGCTGTTGTTCCCAATTTGTTTAGATGCTCATGGGACAGAGGAACACAGGACTGTGTAGAAGGCCGTAAACGTTCTTCCGTAGGGAACTTGCCACTTCAAACTTACTGCTCGAGACTATTTCATCTCTGGAATTCATCATTTTTGAAATGGATGAATTTGATTCTTTAGTTTCTTTGTTTTTCCTCAGGAGAACAAAATGACCACAGTGGTTTCAAGTTTGAACGGCTGCGGAGATGAGCAGTTTTCAATTTCATTTTCTAATCAGTCAATTAGCAAATCCACTCTATTCTACTAAGGTTGTCATACTACAGTTAAACAGTCTTTAAAGATTAACTTAAAAAGAGAACATGTTTGAAGAATACAGGCAGGGCTAATCTCAGCAATATTAACAGAATAAAGAAAAAAGTGAGTCTTGTGAGGCAGAAAATCATTTGACAAAAATCAATGTTCAATCTTAACACAAATCTCTGGTAGTGAGAATATATGGTACTGATTTGAAACAATAAAAAGCCGTCTATCTGAAGACAATGGCCAAAGGAATTCACAAACATGTAATAAATGAAACAACCTCTGCGCTTGCCCTTATTCAGTGGTTTTGGTCAAAGGAAGCAAACAAGGAAAGGAAATAAAAGACACAAGTATGGTGGATAATGTTATCTTATTTTTCAGATTAGAATAAAACTGAAGACTACTGTGGATATGAGAGCCAGAAAAGTGGGTGGCAATAACAGTCAATCAAAATAGAACAATCTCTTGAATGACCCTTTTTAAAAATTTAGAATTAAGAGAATCCGATGGAATGCAAAATCTCACTAATAATGTGATCAGATAAATATTTGTAGACCTAAACAATGAGAAAAGGTTGGGTTGGAGAGGTGGTTCAGTGGTTAAGAGCCGTGGCTGCTCTTCTGGAGACCTGGGCTCAATTCTCAGCACCCCTATATTGGCTCACATCTGTAACTCCAGTTCCAGGGAATCCAGTGCCTTCTTCTGGCCTCTGTGCATTGTTTATACATGGTGTTCAGACATACAAGCAGCCCAAATACTCATACACCTAAAATAAAAGGAAACATTCACCCCCAAAGAAAAAGTGTAAGTCCTAAATTATAAGAAATACATAAAGCCTAACTACAAGAAAAAAAGAGAGAGGAGTTTGGTAAACGGAAATAAAATTAAAGGTATATAAATATAAATAAAGACACACATGCCATGTTTGTCAAACTGTGAGGTAAAAATGGAAAGCAGTCAAAATTCTCATGGGTATTTTTCTGAAACCTGAAACAATTATGCAATTCATTTGAAATAGTAATAGCGTCATTGAGAGGAAAACATAAATGGTCATGAGAATGATGCCGTAGGAGAGATAAACACATACTTTGAAGACCTACTAATTAGAACAAGATATTGGCCATAAAACTTAGCGATAAATTAATGGGCTAGCATGGAAATCTGCTAGTAGCCGTCAGAATTTAGAACATTGTGGAGACAAAGCGGGAGAAAGTTGAGATCCTTGGTTCTCATTTTATATCAGAGAAAGATTTCTGCATGACATCACTGGAAGAAAACACGAACACATTCATAATCATGCCCATTAAACCCGTGATGGGAATATGATGCATCCCGCTTTCTGGAACCAGGGACCGATGTCACCAGCATCCCCCTTCTCTGTTCCCGATCCTCTCTTCTTGTGGCATGCCAGTACCACCCTCTCCTACAGACCATGGGTGGGGACTGAGGGCAAGCAACTCTTTGGTGCTCATCACTGCCAGAGAAACACCGGGACATCAAGCACTCTCTCACCTCAAGACAGAAATGGTCCATAAAGCACGTGATGAAACTGCTGGGTCACATGCCCTCCCTACACTGGCCAGGCCACAGCATTTGTTGACTGGTGGCAAGATATCCATACTGTGCCTGGTCCTTCCCATGCCTATGCTAGGAGCAAGTGGTCTCTTACAACATGGCTTCTTGAATCATGCACCAGAAGGAGTAATTCCCAGAGAAGTGAAGTGTATTATGTAGGCAAGGATTAGATTCCATGGCTTTGATCCTCTTCCCTGAGTTTAATTTAACTTTTAGAAAGCTCCTCCCTTGGAAACAACAAGAAACTGGATCACTCTAGAGCCTAAAGAAAGCCTATATTATTTTTAAACTACCCTAGAGATTTGGGGGTACCGAGATGTTTTGTCTTCTCACACAAATGTGTGTCCCTCTACCTTAACCTCAAAGCGTTGTCAGTGACTGACAATGAACACTCTGAAATTCTTTAAATTTTTTAATAACATATATATGTAACATTTTGGAAACCATAAAGAAAAAATGTGTTCATTTTTTAAATTTAGTCTCCCAAATACCTATCATAATCTTGAACTTAGTGAACACTGATCCCTCACTCTCTGTCTGACTGTGATCCCTCTCCATCTCCCAAATCATAATACACAACCTATTTTCTCAGTAGCTGCACTTGCTGGATGACCTAATGTGCAATTTGCAGGTTTGAGTAAGGTTTGCTTCTGGCTATAGAGAGGAGAGTAGGCCACAGCTTTCTTACTCTGGAATCTTTAGAAATCTGAGAGTCAATGAGTCCCCAGTGAAGCTACGGATCCAGTCATGAAATTAATCCCTGCTGCAGAAACTGGGGACCTAACTGAAGCCCATGAATGAGCCAGGAAGGAAATGAACACACACATGTCATCTCGCTCCCGGGCCATAGTGATGATGGTCAACCAGGGTGTTTAGTGCTTGCTCCTGTCATCATGACCTGTTAAACAAATACAGTCTATGTGTGGGAGCGTTCGAAAGCCGTCTCAGTACCAGCAAAGCAACTTTCCAGGTCAGGAGACAGCCAGGTGTTAGAACTAAGTCAAGGCTAGTAGTTGGGGGTTCTGTGAGTCTAAATGCAGCTCTAGGGAAGGTATTTCTTATGCTTCGTCTGTACAACTATAAGTGGTCTAAAAGTATCTGCGAAGCTATTTTATCGAGCTATAGAAGTGGCAAGGGCTCTCTCTCTCTGCCCTCCCTCCCCCATCTGTGTGTGAGACGGGGTAGTCAAGATGAAGGAATTCTGGTTTTATGGACATGGTGAAAGCATGAGGAGTCTGGCAGTTTTGGTTGATCCTGTGCCCGCCTGAGGCCCTCAGGCCGGTTTTGCAGGAACCACGGTGGCAAGGCAGGCTTTGAGCCTCTCCCTCTGACTTTGAAAACAGGGACAGTTCCAGGCCAGAGATGTCAGTGTATATAGTTAACTGTTATGGATCTTACAATAAAAATTTGTTGAAGGTCATTAAACACTCATATCTCTGTTTATTACTTTAGTCTTTTATTTGTTGGTTGACATGGATCATTTGATGTCAATTACCACCACACTTGGCATTTTATGCAGTAAAGGTCCTTACGGTTCTTGATGGGTAAGTAAGCAAGTCAGGGAGAAGCTGCAGTGCAGGGGTCTGTGCGTTTCTGTTGGTTGAGGGGCCTGAAACAAGGGGACAGAGGCCTCTGCTGCTGTATCTCCTGTGAGTGATACCCAGTGCAGAGTTCCACAACCAGGACCTGCTTCTCTCTGCACCAGCATGCATTTCCCGCAAATGCTTGGGCGACCTTGGCAATGCTGGGGGAGTCCAGCATCGCTGCTCTTCCCTTTCTTTTCCCATTTAAAATTCTCTGCATAGGATGTTGCTTCTTTGGATCAAATCGCAGAGAGAAATTTATCCTCTCGTTCAGGGAAGCAATCTTTTCTCATCTAAGGATTGTGGTAGGGTATTTTGTTTTGATAAGTCATTTAATTCAGAGTGAACCATTTTGTATCAAACCCAGTTGAAGATGCTGGCGCTTAGCATCTCTCTTCACACATGATGAGATGTTTTCTCATCTTATCACCGTGGTCAAGAAACCTAAAACAACATGCAAGTTACTCTCTGGGGGTACAGACCTCAAGTCTTTGTGTTAAATGTTCTGTCTTCATGATAGTAAGCTAAGGCAGTACCCATTGTACAGATGGGGAGACGGAAGTAATCAGCTTGAAGTTACACAACTCATTAGAAGTAGCAGTGGATTCCAAGACAAATCAAACTCTCCAGAGAAGCCCTTTCTGAACAATTTGAATGCTGTGATTTCCATGCTCCATGCATTAGTTGCTCAGGAAACAGTATTAAATTGGATATAAAACTCAGGAAGTCTTCAAATGACAACAAAACATGCTTAACTCAAGCCACAATTTATTCTTGACTTAATTTCATATGAGACATTGCAGAATTGTACTCCATCGTGGCATCGTCATTATGAAAGATCAAGTATCCTTGTCTTGTTCATATTGAAGGGTATTGATGCTAGAAATTTTGGTTTTTTAAAAAGTTCAGATATACCCAGCAAACATGGTACACAATGGGATGCTGATTCTCTTAAAGCTATGAAACTGGAAAGTGGAAGGGTTAGATCAGTCTTGAATCCTAAGTTTAGAAGCAGGTGTGATGAGCTGAGCATGGAGAAATAGGGAGCTTGCCCACGTTGCACGAGCATTTATTTTCTCTCATTTGTTATGTTTGGAACCCCATCTGACAGTGATGTTTATTCTTTGGACACTCAGTCATGTAACAGTCATAACACAATAACGTGAATCATTAATATTGGCTTCGAAAGAAAAAGTCCAGAAACCAATCATACTTACTCATTCCTTTGATTTATTAACTACCTACTAGCTAAAAGCTGACGATAATCTATGTCCTCAAATAAATAGATAATTTTGAAATAGCACCTAGCAGTAAAATCATTTATACTTTTATAAGGGAATTATGACTGTGACCCCGTAAGCCCTTACAAAAGCCTAGGACCTAGCTCGAGCCACTAGGGCTTTACTCAGGAATGCTCCTATACACTCTTGGTGACTTCCTCTTGGATTTAACGTCAGCTTTCAGGCAGCAGTGGTGATCCCACCATACAGGCCCACCCATCTCCAGGCCTGGGATCTCTCCTCTGCAGCACTCATGGTACTTAGAGAAGATTGAATTCAGAGAGTTATAAGGTGCTGAGTAACAGGCTAGCCTATTATTTACAGGCACGTTTGGCATATTTATTGGAACTGGCCATTTCGTGAAAACATTTTGCCTCTAACATTAAGTATAAAATGTTATTTGTCAACAGGTGATGAATTAATCATCGTATTTAAATTCCCTTTGTGCATTTATGCATATTAACACATCTAATGCATTTCGATTTGAAGTGTAAATTCTTTGGTGCAGTATTCCATTACTCAATACAACACTCTTAACCTTTTCTATATTCATACAAAGCTCACATTCATAATAAATAATTATTTTCTTTTCTAAAACAGTAAATGAAGACATAATGTAGCATTTGCTATACAGGCTACCTCATAATATTCTGAACAGACTGAAGTCAAAGCTTTTCTAACATTGACTATAATAATATATAGGTGCTACTATAAAATAAGTTAAATATCAAAACCAAGAAATTATCTACAATATCAATGACTGTACATTGTTCAGTTGAGACTGCCCAACTGGCAAAGGACTTGCTATGACAGCATAAGAACTTGAGTTTGGTCCCCAGAACCCAGGTACAAAACCAGGTGGGGCTTCATGTGCCTATAATCCCAGCATTGGGGCTGGGCCGGTGGGGGGGAGGTAGGAGCAGATCAGGGATTGTTGGCTGGATGGTCCAGCTGAATTAGTAAGCATCAGGAACAGTGAGAGATCTCAGGTCAAAAATTAAGGTGAAGAGTGATTCAGAGAGAAACACAACATGCCTCTGTCCTCCACAAATACGTGTGCATCTGCACGCACTCGTGCACACACACCCATGTCTTTGTGTACTTGTCTGAAACCTATCATTTTATCATTCCTTAGATAAACTGCTTTTTACACATCATAATTTCTTGGTAATGTAACTGCATATCCATAACAAAGGATACCATTAAGATATTTAAAAAATTGAAGTGTGTATGTGCATGAGTGTGTGTGTGTGTGTGTGTTGTGTGTGTGTGTTGTGTGTGAGTGTGTTTGAATACAGTGCCCATTCCCAGGAGCTGGAGGACAGGTTATGAGTCACCTGACAAGGGTGTCCCAGGAAGCACTCTTAACTACTAAGCCATTTCTATAGCTCCTGTTTAACATCTTAACAAGCAAATGATTAACAGCAAATTCTATGTGTGTTTTATAACCAAATGCTTTTAGCACTGTATTTTCTTCATACTCCTAGGAAATGCCATGATATGGGATTCCCCTCTGTATGCTGTGAATATGTTTTATTGCCATTGGTTAATAAAGAAGCTACTTTCAGCTTAACAGAACAGAGCTAGGCAGGAAAACTAAACCAAATGCTGGGAGAAAGTAGTGGGTGGGGAGAAACCCTGTAGTCCGAGGGGACAGTCATGGGTGCTGGAGTCCACCGAAACTTTGCCAGTAGGCCACGACCTCGTGGTGATGCACAGATTAATGGAGATGGGTGAGTTTAAGATATAATGTAGTTTCTGTGTGTTTGTTGTGGGACCAGGTAGGACAGAACCTCCACCTACAATGCCATGTCCACTTCTCCTTACAGAAAGCTGGGTCGGTAAGCAGAGCATTCAGGTGCGTGTCTAACTTGCTACCTAAGTTTCATGACCCTGGCCAGCCAGCCAATGATTTAAGGTTGCATTTGTTTTTCTAAAATAGATCATGGCTCACTTTTTATCAGGTAGAAAATAGTTTTATATACTATTAATATTTAATATAATACTGTTTATATACAGTATTAAACATACTGTAAAGTATGTTTAAAGGGAGGTTGCTCATAATAACTAGAGGGTAAGACTTTTTTCTGAAGATACCACCTACTTTGGATACAGGAGACTGAGAAAACAATTCCCACTGACCAGAAGACCCTCTTCCTGCTGGGTAATTTTGATAGGACTGAAAGATGCAGTGGCTGGAGGAGAGAAAACACCAATGGTCTGTCCCAGCTCTGGATCTTCAATGTTATAATTGGAACCAACCAAGCAAGATGTACCCACTGATTCAATAGTGGCCAAATGTTATGTGGTTAACCAACTGCTCTCTTGATTTGGTATGAGGTGTAAATTTAAGCTTCAGTGGTATTGTAAACATAGCCAATACCCATTCCTAGGGAAGTCATAGGACAAAAGGGGAAACCTTTTGATAATATTTTGCTAAATGGTTATGTTATCCAAATGTCTTCTAAATATTTATGTTTATAGCAATGGATTTCTGCTGCCCTCAATCATGGTCAGAGATGCTTCCTGTTGCCGTGAGCAGTGGTCAACGCAGAGACTCAGAACAGTTCAAAATGCTGACAATAAGTGGCTGTGTGTACTCACCATAGAGAGGACGTTTGTATTGACCACCTCCCTAAGGTTCAGGAAGCTCTGCTGATCAGGGGCTGGAAAGAACGTTAGAGCTGGAGGATAGGGAAGAGCACTATGAAATGATCTCCTCTGGACTGACGTGGCGATTGCACACACGGACTCACTCCTAAGGGCTGTGGCTCCCTGCAAAAGAACAAGCCAGTTAAAGATTCAAGATGGAGGGGCTCCCAAGGTCCCACTCCTTAATGAAGCTCTACTGGCATTTGATGGCAGCATAGGAGAGAGAGTTGTTCTCCCTTCCTTGGGGACCTGCTCTCTAATAGGTCGCCCAGGCTCCAGCAGATGATTACACAGCCATGTGCATATGAGTAGCCATATTGGACTTGGTGGGCTGCTATTATTATTTTTAAAGAGGACTTGAAGCCAAAAATAAGATTATATTTGGGAGGGAGGGGGCCCTTGGAAAATTGGAGAGAGGGCTTAGGGGTGGATATGATTCAGATGCATTGTATATAGCTGTGAAGATTTCAAAGAATAAACAAAGAAGGTGGGTTTTAGAGTCAGCTACAGCTGACTTGAATCTCTGCTTAGCAGTTTGTTAATTGTATTGTTCTTGGGAAAGGTATTTTAAAGGCAAGAAGCTTTGTATTTCTCATTTGCAAAAGGATCCAGTACACCGAGGTTTCAGAAAGAGCATTTGTGATAATGTTAATCGGGTGTTGAGAAGGGTCCGGAGAGGTGTTTGCATGGTATACAGGCTGTATATAGCACCTACTGTTATACCCTTGTTTTTCAGGGTTTATAGATGTAAGGGGAAGTGCTCAGCATTTTAAAGAGTGAGGATTTGTTCAAAACAAACAAACAAAAATGAGTAGACTAGAAAGGTCCATCAGTGAGCAGTCACAAGCTCCCACAGTTCTCTTTGGGGCCAGGTTCAGGGAACAGAGACGGATGTTAAGTCCCAATGACAGCACATACCCTCTTACTTGCGGTGGATTCTACTTCTGTACTGGATGCATCCTCGGAGAGTTGTGAATCTGCTGAGCACTAGAGATCCTTGACAGTATGGAAGTCTCCCCTTTTCACGGCACTGTTCCAGTAGAAGTTGGAATTTATGGTGGATTTTCATAAATACAAAGGTTAAAAAAATTAAGAGTTATTGAAATGAAGGCTTTCTTACTGAATTTTAAATCCTAGATGTCAAAGGAGCAGGTATAGGCCACTCAAATTTTATACCAAGTTCCCTTGCTATCCTATAGATTCATTTATACACAGAGAGGAAGATCTTTGTGTTAAATAATATAAACCTACTTTTATAGGCAGGCAAGTTGAGGTTGAAAGACTTACTTATGTTCAAATACAAAAAAAGCAGAGGAGCCAGACTAAACCCAGCTGTGTCTGAATTTTATAAAAAAAAGCTTATTCTACCATATAAAACCCATGGCTAAGTAATTCATCCACACTCAAATGAAGTGGGAAGATGTCACCCTCCTTTGCTTGGTGTCCTTGGATGGAAAGTGTAGGTTGTCAATACAGCAATGACTCTCAGCTCAGAGAACCAACTGGATGTCCAAATTATATTCTGGGAAAATTCAACAAATATCAAAAGACCTAGAAAAGACACTTCTTTCTTTAAGAATGTATGAAGTGGAAAGTTTAGATTCCTCCCACAATACCAGAACTCATGGTTTATAATCTATTAGTGCTGTTCTAAAAACACTTTAAATAACATGAAGAGACATATAAACTATAAAGAAATAATAAAATTAGTATTCTTTTAAAGTGTAATGTGTAAGAAAGAAGGCTCGCATGTGAATGGAATCTCTGACAGGTGAAGTGAGTTGGTCAGAGTCTGGTATTAAGGTGTCTGCTTACATGCTCACCTGCATTATGTTCATATCTGCATCCAGGCAGTGACATGCTCACCTACATCATCTGCACATCTGCATCCAGGCAGTGGCATGCTCACCTGCATCGTCTCCACATCTGCATTCAGGCAGTAGCATTCAGCAAAGCCTTGCTTCTCTTTTAACTCTCTCAAAACATTAATGTGTCCCCTGAAGAGACTCCACACACTTAACCACAAAGAATCATCTGCCAACATTGTTGTTACTTATAAAAAATTGCTGTTTAACAAACTGATAACATAGATGAAAAATTTCAAGGCAGAAAGCAAAAGTTAAATGCATTCTGTAGACTTGAACTATTAACTATCAAACAGATAACAAACTTGTGTCTTTTCAGACTGTGGGAGATGCTATGTCTATTGCTTCCTATGTGCTGTGGGATTCCCCTCTGTATGCTCTGAATATGTTTTATTATCATTGGTGAATAAAGAAGCTGCTTTGGCCTATGGCAGGGCAG
Organism: Ellobius talpinus; assembly: GCA_001685095.1. NCBI lineage: Eukaryota > Metazoa > Chordata > Mammalia > Rodentia > Cricetidae > Ellobius > Ellobius talpinus. The sequence goes on from LOJH01017060.1 coordinate 21,022, forward strand.
AGTAGAGTAAGGCCGCAATTCCAAGCAGAGATAGAGGAGGAGAAACAGTGAAGTCACAGAGACGCCATGTAGCTGCTGAAGGACGACACCGGAACCTTACTGGTAGGCCACAGCCTCATGGTGATATGCAGATTAATAGAAATGAGTTAATTTAAGATGTAAGAGCTAGCTAGAAATATGCCTAAGCTATTGGCCAAGAAGTGTTGTAATTAATAGAGTTTCTTTGTGATTATTCAGTTCTAGGTAGCTGGGAATGAAAGAGCAGTCTCCATTTACACCTATGTGTCTTTTCAGCTCTACAGCCTCACCACCAATGACTAAGTATTACAGTATAGCTACCACATGCTGGACACATTATAACATTTATTGTGACCTTTGCTCCACACAAAACTCTCGTGATCAGCTGGGGTATTATCAGTTTATGAAGTCACAAATTCTGGTTCTTAGTAAGACAAATTAGGGCTATGTCACCTTGTTGTTCCTACTGTGAGAAATGACAAAACCCAACTAAAATGTGGGCCCCAGTTATTGAAGACTTAGAAGCACAGGGAAGTTAACTGAGAAGTAAAACCAGGATCTGAAGTGTGAGTATTTGTGATGCTGCTTTTCCTTTGGCAAGAAGGCACCCCCATCTCAAGTTCAGAAATAGGCTGTGCTGCAGAGAGAACACCAGCAGAAACCCTCTTCTTCTGGGCGTAAAACCAAAGAGCACTCTGAACACACTGGGACTGTGTGCAGTGATCACCTATTTCTCTTTTTTAAAGACTCTATTCCCTTGAACCCTAATCCTCCAGTAATTTTTGTGATTGAAGGATAGGCATGAGAGCCCATGTTCAAACAGGTAAACTCTCCTCTAATGTGCAGAGATGTGGTCCCAGAAGAATTTGCCTAAGAGGGAAATTCCCCATTCTATGCTGTAGACTGGGACAACTGAAGCCCCGACTGTTTAGCTAGAGGACAGGACTATGTTCTTAGGAGCACCCAGGGCAAGAACTAACAGAACGATCCTGTGGGAAAGGTAACGCCTATAGAGTATTTAGGCACTTCAGGGTTTGCTTTGAGCTGTGCATGCATGGATCATGTCTCAATCAGCATGTCAGACACTTAGAAGATGAAGCACGCAGTCCAAGTTCCAGGTGGTATATACATGAGATGGATCAGAATAGCATTGAAAAGGCTTCAAAGCTAAGGTGATGTCAAAGTTTGTGAAGGAACAAATTTAGTTAATATAAAAAAAAGCCACATTGCCTGAGGAACAATTTAGAACTTGAAGCCTGAGCTAAACCAGGTTGATTTGCCTAGTAAATAAAAACATCAATATCTTGACATAAAATGTAACAAGTCTCAGAATTTAATAGTTTAATAATAAAAATATTCAGGGGGCGTTCAATCTTGTTTGGCATTCAAAGAATCACTAGAGTGGGGATGGCAGGGAGAAAACCTTATTCTATTCTTTTTT